>PVKM010010270.1:0-35273 GCA_004027735.1 Carollia perspicillata
TGAGTGAGGACACATTTTCTCACATCCTTGCAAACAGTTTATGTTATCAGACTTGAACATTTTGCCTTCTCTTTACTGACCAGCTTCTTTATAACTTTAGTTTGTGGCTAAATTTGGCTTCTGCTTTAGCCAGGTGTCAGTCTATCTCTCACATCTAATTGGCTCAGTACCTCATTTGGCCCTCACGAGATTAATCCCATACATTTTGTACCTAATGTATGCCAGTTCCTATGGTGAATGTAAAGTAAAGGTAGTAATTTCCACGTTATAAATACCTCTCTAGTGCCAGGTGGTGTGATTTAATTTTTTCATTTGATGAATTGTTTTAAAAAATATTTTTTCTCTTTATTTAATGTAATACACGATACATTCAAAATATTTGTAAACTATTGAAGTTGTGAAGCAAAACAGTAAAAGGAACACCTATCCATCCACTACTCATTCCAAGAAACAAAATGACCAGTATTGAATGTGCTAACCCCCAGAGTGACTACTTTCCTGAATTGTGAGTCATTCATTGCTTTTTTAAAAAAATTTTATCAGATATGTACACATCCCTCAACAGTGTATGGTTTCTGCTGTCTTTGAGGTTTTTTTGTTTTTTTACCTCCCTCCTTGTCTTTGAGGTGTTTTTTTTTTTTTTAAAGAATACTGCATACAATTTTCTGGGAATTGCTTATTTCACTCAATGTTATGTATCTAAGGGTCATTCATACTAAGAATAGATTTGTCGTTAATTTTCTTTGCTGTGTGATATTCCATGGGTGAATATAACACAGTATAGACATTCTTCTGTTGATGGGTATTTTTTAAAGGTTTTGCTGTTTATGAAGATTCTTGTACACATCTTTCGGTGCACATTTGTAAGAATTTCTCTAATTTTTACACTGGGTGTCTGACCCCCAGGGCCATGGTGATGATTTTTCTAGGGAGTACTTAGGCACACCTGACATTAATGAATCCGTTTACAGATAAGGTTCCCAGGCATTCTCTTGAAATTGGTGTTGCCTGAGGCCTATCACAGAGTCCTCCCTCCCTCTGATTCGAGTTCCCCACCTTCCCTTTGACGGCAGCACTCTCTCTACGGTGGACGAGGCACGCCGCTCACCCACCGCTCACCCACGGGACTCTTCCCAGGGCGTTGCCCCAAGTGGGGAGACTCCACAGAAAACAAAGGCATAAGTCAAAGTGCAGCGCTTAGGGTTAGGGAAAGCCTTTATCAGCCCTGGCATTTTCCATCTTGAGAGCTACATTCCAAAAAAAGTAACGTTTTATGTTTAATTGATAGCATGGATAGCAGCTATTTTTATCACTGTTATAATTCCTGTAACGTAATTTAAACCCATGGTATGTCACTTTTATTTTAAAATGTCACTGGGATACTCCAGAAATTCATCCTGTGCAATTATTAAAATGTAGACTAAGATTTTTGAATATCGTCTTAAAGTGTGAAGAGTATGTCATTTTTAAAAGCATTTTTGTGGTGGTGATCTATTTGCTAGAAATGGAATTGCTGAGTTATGGGTTATGAATGTTCAGCTTTACAAAATGATACCAAATTGTTTTCTGGAGTGGTTATACCATCTTATGTACTTTGGCCAGCAGTTTTGTCAAATTGTGTACTTCGACCCGCAGTGTTTATGAGTTCGAGTAGATCTACGTCTTCTCCAGCCCTGTTATCTCCAGACTACTTGCTGTTTGCCAATCAGACAGTATGAAGCGATGGATCACTGTGATTTTAATTTGCATTTCGATTGTCAGTGAGTTTGAGTGTCTTTTCATATGTTTATGAACCTTGTTTTCCCTTTGTGAAACACTTGGCATATCTTTTACCCATCTTACCATTGGGTTGACTTTTCAAACTAAAACTGTAATACCGGTCCTTTGTTGATTATAGGCACTGTAAGTACTTCTGTGGCCCTTTACATCACTGTGACTATTCAGGTGAACAGAAGTTCTTAATTCTAATGTGATCTAATTGGAAACTTTCTCTAGCCCTGGGATTGCTTTCTTTTTAGAAGTTTTAAAATGATGCCTTTCACCTTAAGTTCACAATCCACCTGGCACTGATTTCTGTGTATGGTCGTAAGGCAGTGTGGTGCGCATTCGCTTTTCCCCCCAAGTGGCTTCAGTTGTTGTCCTGTCATCTGCCGAAATGACCCTCCGTTCATCAGTGATCTGCTGGCCCACCTCTTTGACTCGCTCACTCTCCGTACGCATGGGTTTGTTTCTGGCTCACCTTTCATGCCACTCGTTCACTTGTCTGTCCCTGTTGACACCGCTGCCATAATTACTATTGCTACAGTTTTACCAGACATCCTGGTGTCTGGGGGTGGGGGGCGGGGTGGCGGATTTGAGTCTCAGCTGTTCTTGGATCTTTGTTCTTGTTTTAAGAATCAGCTTGTCACGTGACATGAAAAACTCTGGGAATGCATTGGAATTGATTGAATCAATTTGGGGAGAATTGAAATCTGTAAGATTTTGAACCTTCCTGTTTGAGAACGTGGTATGTATTTATTTCTATTTATTTAGGTTTTTTAATGTCTTTATTTAATAGAGTGTTGTAATTTTCTCCATATACATCTAATACTTTAAATGTGCATACTAATGTTTCTAGTAGTTTTTGTAGCTATTATAAATGGTGTTTTTTTAAGATTCTGTTTTCTGACTATCGTGAGTAACTAGAGATTTAATGGATTTTTAAATATCGATCTTTAACCATTCATTTGATAAAGTCTTCTTATTTCTAATATATTTTCTGTAATTCCTTTGGGTTTCTATGTATATAATTGTATTATTTGCAAATAGTGACACCTTTGGTTCTTTAAATTTTCCCTTTAATTTTTTCCTTGTCTTAATATTCTAGCACACTTTTAGAGCTATGTTCAGTCAAAGCGATATGGTTGTTCATTAGAGGTGATTATAGTGGACATACATGTCTTGTGCCTAATTGTAAAGGGAATGCTTCTCCGTTAAAACGAGGATTTGTTGTAAGTTTCTGTACATACTCAATTAAGTTAGGGAGATCTTTTGTGATTTTTTTCATATGGTTTCTTTCATCTGGTAAGAATATCTTGAGTTTTTTCTCCTTTAATCTGTTAAGTGTGATGGAAGTCAACTAACACATTGTAAAATTCTTAATTCTTACATTCTTTTCTGAGATAAACACAAACTGATCTTGCCGCATTGTCCTTTTGTGAACTGCTGGATTGAGCTTGTTAATATTTCACTTAGGGTTTTTGTATCTGTTTATGAATGAAATCATCTGTCAGTTTCCTTCCTTCCTATCCTGTCTGGTTTTGGTAATTGAGGGTGTGCGTGCCTCACACCAGTTAGAGAGCAGGTCCTCCTTTACTGTGTCCTGGGCCAGTTTGGATTAGAGTGGCTTGTTGATTGACAGTTTGGTGGAATTTACCTGTAAGTGCTGATATTTTCTTTGTGGAAGGCTTGTAAGTTGTTAATAACTTACTAGAAATTAGCAGTTGAATAGTAATAGGACTTATGCTTTTCTGTTTCTTTTAATCAATTTGGTAAGTTTTAGAAATTTGTTTTAAAAGTTTCAAGTTTATTGGCATCAAGTTCATGTTATCTTAATTCCCTTTAAGTCTGTTTTATCTGTCATTGTGTTCCCTTCTCTCATTTTGACTATTATTTCTGTGGGACTTCTCTTTTTCCTTTATTAGTCTTACCAAAAGTTTCTCTGTTTTATTAATTGTGGCAAAGGATTAATTTTTGGCTTTTGTATTTTTGGGTTTTTTTTTTAGTTAATTGATATTTTTTTAAATTTTATTTTCATCTTTTTTTTCTTGGGTGTATTCTTACATTATTTTCTAACTTTAATTGCATGCTTATTAATTTTCAGCCATTCCTTTTCCCAGTATAAGCATGTAAAGCTATGAACTTCTTCAAAGTTTATTTTTGCTTAACTTCATTGTTTAATTTAGTGTTTTCATTAACTTTCAAATCCAAGTATTTTTAAAATTTCCATTTTGACTTCTTTGGCTTACATGTTTTTTAATGTTTTAAAATGTTTTTAAAATTTCAAATTTACCTACATTAACTTTTTTTACTCATTTCCTAATTGTCATAAGAGAATGTAATGTGCATTTTGTCTATAAAATTTTTTTTCTCTTTTAAAATTTTAATTGTTCAGCCTTGGCTGGTGTAGCTCAGTGGATTGAGCAGGGACCTGTGAAGCACAGAGTTGCTGTTCGATTCCCAGTCAGGGCACATGCCTGGGTTGCAGGCCAGGTCCCCAGTAGGGGACATATTAGAGGCAACCACACATTGATGTTTCTCTCCCTCTTTTTCTCCTTCCCTTCCCCTCTCTCTAAAAATAAATAAATAAAATATTAAAAAATTTTAATTGTTCAAGTATAGTTTTTTGCCTTTTATGTAAAAAATTTTTTTGTTTACCCTTGCTTTATGGTCTTCTACATAGTGAACATAACCGTTTTATGTGTGCTGCTGAAGAGATGAGTCTCTAATTGTTACATGTCCAGTAAGTCAAGCTTGTACATTGTGTTGTTCAGGCTGTCTTCATTACTTTTTGTTTGTTTGACCTGTGATTAACTGAGAGAAACATGTTGCAGTATCCTATTACCACCTTCTAACAGACTTCCTGTAGTTCTTAGACATTTTTCTTTTTACATATTTTGAGGCTATTTGATTAGATACACGCAAGCCTATTATTTTCCTAGTGGATTGAACATTCTCTATTATGTTGTGATCCTTTCCATGCCTAATTTTGATTTTTGTCCTTAGGGTCTGTTTTGTCGAGCCCACCTTTCTTTTGGTAATAATTTGCAAGGAATAGCCTTTTCCTTCATTTTGCTGTCACTTAAAATGATCTGGGAGAGAGAGGAAGGGGAGAGTGAGAGGGGACAGAGAGAGGCAGGAGACACGTCGGTGCTCCCCGCAGGTTGAAGCACCCTGACCAGGCATGGGACCCACAGTTTCCCGACCAGCGCTCCAACCCACCACCTTTTCATGTTCAGGGACGATGCTCTGACCAACTGAGCCACCTGGCCAGGGCCATTTGGTATTTTTAAGAAGTCAGTTCAGGTCTCTTGGTGGTCAGCTCAGTTTTTATCTAAAATTACTTTTATTCTTGTTCCTAAGACATAACTTTGAGGGGTATACAATTCTAGATTGATAGTTTATCTTCTGTCTGCATAGCGAAGATATTTTATACATGAAGTCTGCTGCCAGTTTTTATTACACTTCTTTGAAGATTGATAGTTCATCTTCTGTTTGCATAGTGAAGATACTTTACATATGAAGTCTGCTGCCAGTTTTATTACACTTCTTTGAAGATAACATTCTTTTTCTTTTGGCTTCTGTCTTTGATGTTATGACCTTTCACCTGTAAGACTAGGTGGCAATTCCTTTTTCTTTATCCTCTTGGATACCCATTGTTTCCTGATTCTGAGTTTCATCTTTATTGATATGTAGAAGATCCTGAGCCCTGTGCTCTTTAAATGTTGTCTCTGGATTTTACCTATTCTCTCCTTCTGGAAATTTAACTGGACATATAGTGAGGTATATGAATTAGCCTGTTGGCAGATCACTGTTTATCTTTCATGTTTTTATTTCTTTCTCTTTTTACCAGAATTTACGATGCCAGGTAATTATATTATGCACATCTTCTAGCTCCTAAATATGTCTTTAGCTGTGACTAATTTTCTCTTTAACCTATCAATTTTTTCTTTTACTTTTAAAAACTGTATTTTAAATTTCAAAAAGTTTCACTTAGTTCTTCTTAAGGTATATATACCCGGGCGTTTTTTTATAGTCTAATGTTGCTTATTCAGTTTTTTTAATGCATTACTATTCTGTAGACTGCATCTGGTAATCCAGTGTCTAATGTACTTCGGCGTCTAAATTTATTGCTCATTTTTCTTCTGTTGGGTCTCCCTCCTGGTGTAGCAGCTCCTGTGCTTGTCCATCTTTGATTATGAACTCCTGTCTGGTCTTTCTCTGGGAACCCCGAGAGTCTGCTGGGGGATGCATTTCTTCTGATAGGACTTGTGTCAGTTCCGGCTGAAGTCCGGGACTTGTGTCAGCTCTGGCTGGAGTAGAGCAGTTTTCGTGGGGCCACTTTCAGTTCCCTCACTTAGTTTCTGGTCCAGGGAGGGCTCAGTGTCCTGATCCAGCTACAGCTCTTGGCATTACTATGTGTAGCTCTTGACTTCCAGGTTTAGTTCTAGCAAGAGGTTTGCTGCTTTTGTGGGGAAAGGGTGGCTTTGACTGTTCCCTATTTCTTTGAGCTCTGCAAAATTAAAAAAATTTTAAATCTCGGACCCACCTTTTTTTGCACTGGTAGACTCCCCCCATTAGTTTATCATAACTGATAGGATTAGAAGTCATTTACTTTAATATTTAATTTTATTAGTAATTTTAGTTTGTATTAGAAAAGAATTCTGTCCTACCAAACATAAGATTACTTGGTGATATCAAATTTTCTCTTAAAACAAGTTTCCATCTAAGTTAAAAGTTGAGTTCTTCTAAAGAAAAGTATAAAATAGCAGTACAGGTGGCAGGTGGATTTGGCAGAGCTTTCTTCGGGAGATGTGAGTACAAAATTTGGGCCACACTGAGCTTGGGAATCGAGGCAGGGAGCAGGCACAGTGTAGCCTCTGGACCCAGAGGAGTAAACACTGTGAAAACCGCTGTCAGAAGACACGGGCAGGGTGCTCTGGGCTTACAGAGAAGGGGCCTCTGCAGAAATCAGCCTAGTTAGCAAGGAGATCAGGAAACACTTCCTGGAATCTGACACAAAGGGCAGTAGACATTAGGGGGCTGCAGAAGAAGGTTTGTGTGGGAATGCAGACAGTTGGGTGTGGTTGGTTTGTGAGGTGACTGTCGTGGAGTGACTGGAAGCAGCAGCAGGACCAGGATCTCAGAAGACCGGTGCCGTGGTAGGGAGTTTAGACTTTATTCTGAAGGCAAAGAGAAGCTGTTGAATGATTGTGAGCGATAAAATGTTAGATTGGAGTTTTAGAGGGTGCCAAGGTTGAAGGCAAGTCACCAGTTAAGAGACTCACTTGTCAATTTAGTTCAGAGAAGGAAGACGGTGCTGCCACTGAGGCAGTGGCCATGGGCGTGAACAGGTGCGTGTATGCTAATTTTAGATTTCTTAGAGGAGCAGAAATGACAAGACTTCATGCTCATTTGGGCAGAAATGTTAACCCCAGGTTCCTGAATCGTTAAGTTTGTTTTTGCACCTACTGAGTCCGAGAGACTAGTGAGACGTATTGGTTAAACCCAGTAGCAGTTGACAAGGTCTGATGTCATGAGATGCAGCCCAGTCTGGAGAGATTTGAGTCTTGAGTATTTGGACATTTCAGCCATCGGGTGCTGTCATGTAGTGTGATGTAATCTAAAGTGGCTTATGGAGAAACACAATGTTTTCAATAGTTAGGGATTTACTGTGTATGAAAAACCTAAGTTGTACATCAAGCTTATGACATCATGGATATTAGTCACTTAGGTCAAGTGAGACCAATAAAAGAGAAATATCAAATAAATATCAGGTAGATAAAAATACGTGTGATATGTGAGATGGCAAAAACCGTGGGAAGCTGTGAAATGATGGCCGTTCGGGAAGTGCTGTTCTCGGCCATGGGGGTGGCGGGTAAGACCACCCAAGGAGGGAGTAAGCCTGAAAGCAGAGCGTTGACACTCGGGTGGCAGGGAGCGGACAAGACGAGCCCGGGCGCCTGAGGAAGCGCAGCCAGAAGAGTAGGCGGAGAGCCAGAAGATGGTCTCTGGAGTCCAGGCGAAGAGTCCTGGGAAGGAGGAGGCGGTCAGCAGTGCCAAGTAAGTCGTCAGCTGAAAAGTGCTCTTTGGACCTAGCAGCTAAGGTAGACCATTAGGCTGGAAGCACCCAAACGATGGATCTTCAAAAATCTAGTCGGTATTTATAGAAGTTCCTATGTGCCATGCACTATTCTAAGCACTTTAAACGTGATGACTGATGCATCAGGTGGTCAGCGCTGCTGTCCTCACTGGACACACGAGGACACTGAAGTGCGGAGAGGTTGAATAACTGCCCAAGGTCACACGCTCAGGAAACGGGAGAGCCAGGACTCATGCCCGCGCAGTTAGGTTCCAGAGTCCGTGCTCCTGGCCACCGTGGCACACCGCCTCTCTGATGAAAGCAAAGTAGAAAATAAAAACTACTCCGATGTGTCGCTACAGTGTAGTTGGTGTGGGCTGTGGTGTTGCCGAGACCTGCCAGGCGGCCACGTCACGCTGGCTGAGTCTGCCGATGTGGCCCGTGAACTGTATTGTAGTCCAGGCCGTGGTGTGGTATGGGGCTGTGACAGACGGTTCTCGGCTCTTTCTGCATTTACACGTAAAAAGCGTTTGGAAGACACGAGTTTAAAAGTGTATGCACTTCCCAGAATAGCGTATGTGCCGTGTTATGTGCCGTACTTCAGGTGGGAAAAGGCTTTTTATTTTTTCTGGTCGTTCACCTTTGCAGTTACGTTCTAAACTCGGGAAACACTGTTCATCTAGAATAGGTCAGGTTGCAGACATTATATGCAACTAGTGTGTTGTGGGAGGTTGCTGACCACTTTCTTGGAAGTGGAAACCGTGTTGCAGGAGACAGCGAATGAGAAGGGGGAGTTTGAGTGGGAGGAAGGGGAAGCAGAGGTCTTGCTGAGGTCGAAGGGTGCCGGTGGTGGAAGGCAGGCGGGCTGGGGCTCCAGTGAGTCTTGGTCGTGGTCAGAGGAGCTCATCAGGGTTCGATTTGTGGGCAGTGGCCTGAGGCACGGCCTTGGGGAGGAAGAGCCGAGGAGAGCTGGGCGGTGGTGTTCCTTTAGTAGAGGAGGCAGTTAAACTGCAAAGCCAGGGTCCTGAAGGGGTGGCCTCCCTGGGCCTCCATGTGTCTGGGATGGTGATAGATTTGGGAGGCGAGGGGAACACTGAACTAGTTGTTAGCATTCTTTTTTTTTTTAAACATTTTATCTTATTTTCCCCCGTCAGTGTTCTTAAACACAACAAGCAAGAGGCGATGAGGTGTCATTGGGAAGGAAAGGCAGGCCTAGGGAAACAGTGTTTGCGAGGAGAGGCTGTGGAATCAGAGGACCTGAGTTTGGATCCTTCCTAGCTTGCTGACCTTGAGCAAATTATTTAATTTTACCAAGCATGTTTATTATCCCACAGTGGAGATGATGGTAATTGAACCTGAGAAAACCTGCTGTGAGGATCGAAGTGGTGGTGCATGTGAAATGCTTGGAACAACCTGTGACAAATGGTACAGATAGTTTGCTAGGAAGAGTGTTGTTCTCTACTATTGTAAGGGCTTCTTACAGCAAATTGGATATAATAAGAAGGGTTAATTAAAGAAACTGATTCTGTCTCAAAAACTGATAGTGGTTTTGTTTAGGAAAACAGAAAGCTGGTTTGTCCTAACAATAGTGAGATACTAGTGGTGAAGCAAAAAGGTATTTAAAAAACAGTGTTAACGATGGTGCTGATGATAATGGGAAAAGAGATCCATTACTTGTGCAAGAGTGATAAAGTGCTGCCTTTTCCAGGGATGTTTAGGTTATGTAGCTTTTCTTTGATAGCTATAAATCTCATCAAACTTTCTTTAGGGGGAAAAAGACATCGTAATGTGAAACTCCAGCCCTCAGTCCCCTTTTCCCCCAGTGAAATAACTGTTTTTAAAACGTGGTTGTTGATAGCGTGAGGGTTTTGCTCACCTTTGCAATCTAGCAGTACCGGCAGTTGCAGTTGGGAGAGTGTTGGAGCAGCGACTGTTAAGGAGGAGAGGGAAGGCCTGGGTGCGGTTGTGGGGAACGGACTCACCCTCCACCATATCCGCTGTGCCCCTCTGCCCCAGGCAGAAACACACTGAGGGACGGAGAGGAGAATATGAGCAGCTGATAGGAAACTGTTTTTTTTCGGTGGAGTCAGGACTTAGTTCCAGCCAGGAGGTTGAGAAGGTAACTGTCTGCATGTGATGGAGTAAAATGTTTCATAGGACGCAGTAAAAGCAGACAGCGTACAAGGGACAGCAGTGGAAAGATGCCTTGTTCATTCAGCAGACACTTATTTGGGGGCTTATCATGTGCTGGGCACATACAAAGATAAATAAGATGTCCTCAATTATCCTCCATCTGAAAGGAGCCGTGTAAACGGATAAATTCAGAGTAGAGATAGTGGCTCGTTGAATTCGAGGAAAAGAAAAAATAGATTACATTGACATTTGAAGAGAGTCAGGGCTGAGGAATTGTAGAGCCCAAACAAGAACCTTTCCGAGAGTTCAGTGTTCTCATTGGAACCTTGGGGCATAAATTCCAAGTGTTCTTCTAAAATGCTGTAGAAACCAGAAAAACTGCCTCTCGTCCCTCTGATGATTTAATCACCGATTCTGGTTTCTGTTGTTCCCTGAAGTCGGTGCACCATGGACAACTTTGCCCTGGGGGATTTCACTGCCGAAGACGGCGCCTGGGAGGACGAGGACCCTTCTGCGGACGACTGTGTCTTTGCTCCTGAATTTATGTCCAATGATTATGTTCGTGTGACTCAGCTTTACTGTGGTACAGTGGTAAGTAGATTAACGTTTTTAACATTCTGTCTTAAAGTATTTTAAAAATTGAGGCACAATTGACATATAACATTATATGGTTTCAGGTGTACAGCCTGACTCGCCGGGTGAAATCACCACACTAAGTCTAGTGAACACCCATCATCACACAGAGTTACAGTGGTTTTTTTAACTTGTGATGAGAATTTGAGATTTACCTTTCAAAGATACTTGATTCAGAGTTACTGAGTTCAGGTGTTTTGTGCCACGTGAGATTTTACTGGGAGGTGTACATGCTTTTGAAGAGGTGATTTCAGAGGGGAGGGGAAAGCAGCAGGCCAGCAAGGGCAGGGCCTGGGGGAGGGCTGACGCCAAGGTCTCTCTGCCTGAGGCCAGGACCGAGGACTGACGCTCTTGGAAACGGGGAGGAGGCCGGGAGACTCACTGGTTGGAGATGCTGTATTTGAAGTGTATAAACCGATGGGCTCTGAAATGTTTAGTTCAGTGCCAATAATTCTTACATTAAAAATCAAGAACTGTACTTTTGTATCGTGTCAGATACAACTCCGAAGATTTCTTTCTTCTTTGTTTTTAGGGCAGGCAATATAAAGATTATGCTGAAAGTGAGAGGAACCTGGGTGAGTATGCTGGCACTTTGACTCGAGTTTGCTGAAAGCCTGTCGAGGGAAGTCCATCCTTTCACAGCAATGTGACAGATGTAGTGGAGCTCTCACTATTGTTCTGCATTAGCAATCAGAACCTTTCTTTGTTAAAATAGAGTTTTAGCTAACACCTAAATATTTTTAACATCTGACAGGTTACCATATTTAACCATTCATTTCTTACCTTTCCATAACTAGTTTTGCTTTTTCCCTATTAACACTGTGGATTCATTCCAAAACGAGGCACAAAATATTAATGGAAAATTTTTTGAATTAAGAATTAGACATCTGCAGTATGTGGTGCAGGAAGCCAGTCCCCGTGCTGTACGGTTACTGTGACACCATCAAGATACACATCTTCTGGCCACTGCTGTTCCAGCAGCAGCACAGCTCCGTCATCTCGCGGCTGTACCCCTGTGTGGACACGAGGTACGTTCCCGTGTTCCTCGCTCTGTGCGGGCAGTGGTGAGCACGGCGCCCAGCACCGAGAGGCACCCCGCACAGCAGAAGGCCGCGTCTCCTGCCGGCACACGACTCAGTGTGACTAGCGTCTGCTAAAGTGGGAAAAGTTACATTATACTTGGGGTTGGGTATGAGTGAATAATCGTGATAACATTCTATACAGTGAATAAAATTCTGCAGAGCATGACATGGTGGATTGGAGACTGAGGAAGGAGGAATTAATGTGCATGTGTGTGAATGTCAGCACTGTATGCGAGAGGAAAGGGTACAGGGTCTGTCCACTTGATAAACAGCCTGCTGTGACCTGCAGTGAGGGAACAGAGCACTCAGAGGTGTGGCATGCAGTTAAGTGTCAAGTTCCGTGAACTGTTACATACGAGTACCTGATC
Organism: Carollia perspicillata; assembly: GCA_004027735.1. Classification (NCBI taxonomy): domain Eukaryota; kingdom Metazoa; phylum Chordata; class Mammalia; order Chiroptera; family Phyllostomidae; genus Carollia; species Carollia perspicillata. The sequence continues at coordinate 12,057 of PVKM010010270.1, forward strand.
TTTTAAAAAAGGAAATTTGTCTTTAAGCAATTTCCGTGCTTCTGAGATCAGTTTGAAGCAATTACAATGTCTGGAGTTGATGGAGGATATTGTGGATTTGGCGAAGAAAGTTGTGGTAAGTAGTAGAATGTGGCTTTTTCCTCCTCTGCTTAAAGAATATGAGTATGAATATGGTGTCAGGCCCATGTTACTCATTTACAGTGATTAACAGGTTTTAGTTTTGGTTAACCTACGGTTATTCTGCCATTTGTGAGTTTGTGTGATGTATTTGAGAGGTCAGGTAGACATTTCTTCATTGAGAACCATTTGATAATTTTTCTTACTTCAGTTGATTATGGAGTTTTTCTTGGTATTACTCCGATTGTAAACTTAAAATTTAGAAAGGGCAGTTAATGTTTATTTCTTGCTGGTAATCCTTTGCAGTAACTTGTATCAGCCAGTGTATTTTTATTTAAAAATCTAGGTGTAATTAACTTTAAAATTTATACATCTAGAAGTTATACTAAATCATTTTATCATTAGAACTCAGTGTAGGACTATTTCTGAATTCTTGTTTTAGGGTCCTTCAGAGGTAAATGAAGCATGATAGGGTGTGTGAGAAGTGGTTACTATGTATATATGTATTCCTAAAATGTAGTATTTTCTTGTCCATTGGGAAATTCACGCATAATTGACTGAATAAGGAAAACAATGTGTTTTATACTTTTTTTTACAGAATGACTCATTCTTTATTGGAGGCTTACTGAGAATTGGCTATAAAATAGAAAACGTAAGTGTTAAACCCAGGGTTCCGTCAGAGTCTCTGTCAGCAAACGGCAGTTGCCTCACTGCTCATTGACCATGTCTGGGTCCACAGAGTCAATTTTTTTAAAGATTTTTAAAATATATTTATTTTTAAAGAGAGGGAGAGAAACATCGATGTGTGAGACATACAGTGACTGGCTGGCTCTCACATGCTGGGGACCTGGCCTGCAACCCTGGCACGTGCCCTGACCGGGAATCGAACTGGTGACCCTCTAGTTCACCGACTGGTATTCAATCCACTGAGCCACACTAGTCAGGGCTCAGTGGTTTATGTGTAGCACCTAGTATAATTTTGAGCCTCTTTTACAAGTTGATTCTTTTTTCTCTTTTAGGTTATTTACCTGATATGTTCTCGCAAATGAAATTATTAGGTCCCCAATATGAACATGTTTTGCTGTATAATTACTAGAAAACCTTCATACAATGATAAACCAATTTTTAATGCTGTCGGTAACATAAACATCTACGTATTTCCCTTAAGCCTGCCATCAGCATTGATAACTCCACTGTTTAATTTCCGAAGTTATTTCAGACCCTGAAAGTATGAACGATGGTTCTGTGACGATCATTGCACTGAGTGCTCACTTGCACAGGCACATGTTTATCTCCTGTCCTTCTGTTTGCCACAGAGCATTCAGAATACAGGATTCCTGGGTGAACCTTAACGTATACCTTTAACCTCGAGGTCAGGATGCCAGTCCTAGTTTAGGTGAGACCTGAGACCCCGTGTTTATCTTGTCTTACTGCATCTGGAGCTCTGAGGGTGGCCCGGGGCCGCCTGCTGTGTAACGCGCACGAGTCCAGGGCATCTGTGAACTTGTAGGTTGGTGTCCAGCCATTCTAGGGTCTGTGTGAGAGTAATGAAAAGTGAGGTTCCAAGTTTTCTCTTAAGACTCTGAAATATTATATAAGATACATTTACAGTGCCACATGTGAATTTACAATTAATACCAAAATCACATTCTCTGTCCCTGTTTTTGAAACAGAAAATGTTGGCAATGGAAGAAGCTTTGAATTGGGTGAAATACATAGGCGATGTAACAATTCTACACAAATTAGGAGCAGTTGACAATTGTTGGCCTATGTTAAGTATTTTCTTTACTGAATGTAAGTATAAATGTTTTAAATTGTTACTTGACTTAGTTTTTAAATGTATTATTTGGGAAATGGAATGTGTAGTTGTGATTTATTACTTATCTTAGGATTTTAAAAAATGTTTTTCTCTAAGTAAGAGAAAAGCCTGCATAAGAGAACTTGAACTTTGTAGTTGCTTTTATTCTGTATTCCCTATCTTAATGATTTCTCTGACATTATGTATTTTAGCATTTTACCTCATAGACGTCTTAAGTTATTATATATAATACCCAAAGAAAGGGACCACAACTGGGCCTCGTGTATTCTCACTGGCAAGAGAAATAAGTAATACAGCAAAGATTATAATTTTCATTTCCCTAATGAATCTGTTATTCTTATGTATGATGAAACTTTTATATATATTTCACTTTGTGAAATACTTTTCCCTGAACTATTTGAGTGTTAGCAGTGTTTTTATAGTATAGTTGTAAGAATCTCGGAACAGGGAATATTTGCTTCTTTAGTAGATGTTGGTCAGAATTTGTCATTTCCAATGAGAAGGCAAATTTTATGCCATTGATCTAATTATTAGAGAGAAATTACAATTACTCATGAGGACAGGCTCTTCTGATGGCTGTTCCAGACCCTGGCGTGTTAAGGTGGGTCTCCCTGTCCTAGAAGGCTTTGCTGTAACTCCAGGCTAGACCCCGTGGTAGAAGCAGAGGACCAGGACCATGTAGTAGGCGCCCGTTGGGCTCGCCTTCGACCCCGCGCTGTTCTCTCTTCTTTGTAATGTCCCTGCAAGACAGCGGGTGTTACCGTTTTAGAAATGAACAAACTCGGAAGACGTCGAGGGGTGACGTGATATTTCTGCAGGCCAGTAAGTAGGAGAAGCCAGATGAGAAGTCACCTCTCTTTGACCTCAAAGCCCAGATTTTCACCCTATAATCCTACTCTGCCCCTTAGTGTTATTTTACTTCCCAAATGCTCCCTTGAATCCTAAATTTTAGGTGAATGTGTTTATCTAGAGGTGTATCTACATTTTTGTTGTAATAAAATTATTATTATTATTATTATTATTAAAATTATTATTATCTACCACTTTAGAAAAATCTATTCCATTGTATAGAACAGGTTAAAATACATTAAATGAGGTCTGGTAAGTTTTGGTTATTGCTTCAGCATTTTAATTAGTTTATTAAATTTATATAAGAATAGTTTTTCAAATAAAGACTCATTTTAACATTCACGAGAGTCAGATGTTGAATTAAGACATTTAAATTCTCCCTGGCTGGTGTAGCTCAGTGGATTGAGCATGGGCCTGCAAACCAAACAACCATGGTTCGATTCCCAGTCAGGGCACATACCTGGGTTGCAGGCTAGTTCTCAGCAGGGGATGCACGAGAGGCAACCATACACTGATATTTCTCTCCCTCTCTCCTTCCCTTCCCCTCTAAAGATAAATAAGTAAAATCTTTTAAAAAAGACATTTAAATTCTTCATTTGTTATATTAAATACTTTTTAGAAAGTTGTTTTGCAGGAATTTTTTTCAGAATTTTCTTGAACATCGTGCCAGGTGCACCATAGGTGCTTGGATATATTTGTCGAATTGACCTGAGTAATTAGGAAACCCACTGGGAGTGTGTTATGATAGAGCATTTGCCGTAACTCCGACTAGAGCCGGTGCAGTGACAAACAAGTGGTTTTTAATGCTTAAAATAAAACTGACTAGACCCATAGCAAGCAATGAATCTAATGTTATCGACTGTCTATTTTCAAATATATTATTTGATACATGTAAAAAGAGGACAAGAAACTTGTTATTGAGAAAGTATAATAAAATAATGAACTTTATGAACTCACCTGAGAATTAGAACATTAACAGTACTGTATTTTTTAAAACACATGTTCTCTCTCTCCTAAAAATAAAATTTAGACAAGTATCACATAACTAAAGTTGTGACAGAAAACTGCAATATTCTTGAAGAATTTAAAAGGCAAAATTGTACAGAGTGTTTAGAGGTAAGAATAAATATTTACTAGTAAGTATGTTTTAAGATTTGCTTGTTAGAACTTCTATTGATATTCAGAAAGTTCAATACTATGCTATCCGACAATGTATAAGGAACAACTATAAAATTCAATAACATGTTGGAGGGAAATTTTATTAAGTTTTGATTAGAATATTTATTTTTTTGGAGGAGGAAAACAACTTCTTGATCGGAATTTTCTGGTGTTACAGACATTAAAAAAGTTAATTGTGCTCTGGCTGGTGTGGCTCAGTGGATTGAGCGCAGGCTGCTAACCAAAGGGTTACCAGTTCGATTCCCAGTCAGGGCACATGCCTGGGTTGCAGGCCAGGTCTCCAGTAGGGGGCGTGTGAGAGGCAACCACACATTGATGTTTTTTTCCCTCTCTTTCTCCCTCCCTTCCCCTCTCTCTAAAATTTTTTTTTAAAAAGTTAATCAAAAATTGAAATTTTATTTTTTAAATTAAAAGGCATGTGATTAGTTTAGTAAATATGATTTCTTCGGTAACAGCTTTATTGAGATGTAATTCACATGCCATACAGTTGGCTCATTTACACTAATTTAACTAAAATTTTTAAAAAGGATTTAAGAAACGCTCTTGAATTCTCTAAAGCCATTGATGTGATCCAATTTATTTTAATTCATTTATTTTGAATATTTGTATGTTTGAAATGAAGTTTTAGTTATATCTGGAGGATCTTTGATTTTCTTTTGATTTTATTCTTGCTTGCTTGGTTCCCTCTTTATTTTGGCAGTGAATAATCAACATTGCCTATATGTGTTACTGATCTATACATTGTTCTGTAAGCACTCAGGTTTATTGAACCATATCACATTTTCTGACCTAAAGTTAGGTTCTACCTTGTATCCGTGTTTTCCCCTCCGTACGGCAGGCTCACTAAGGTTTACATAAAGCTGGCCTGCCCAGCAGTGTGCGCAAGGGAGTCACTTGGTAGCAGTCACGTAAAATGTGACGGCTTTGTTTCCTCTTTAATATTCCTGTAACAGAGCTAGCATTGAGTCACCAGGTACAGGTTTCTTTAACTGTACATACCAAAATACTGAGTATTGATTTCTCATTTTCTGTATAAATAACCACCAGGTTGTTTCTGATACCAGAGATAGAAACCCAGGTCCCTTTTCCCTAGGTATGGGGGTTCTCGATGGTCTTTGCAGTTAATTGACGGGTCTTCTTTCACCTTCCTTTCTCAGCAAGGAGAAGTAATGAAAATGAAAGGAAATGAAGAGTTTTCCAAAGAAAGATTTGATGTAGCTATTGTCTATTACAGCAGAGCCATTGAATATAGGTAAGAGGTAAACAGAACAATGGAATCCTTTTTATGTGGCAGAGAAGTTAGAATGCCGGGCGGGGGGAAAGGTGACGAGGCACTGGAGGACATCTTGAACTTGCTCTGCAGATTCGAGTTTCCCACCTGTAGGCATCAGAAGCATCAGAGACGGTCTGAGCTGACGAACTCAGTCAGATAGTAGCACTCGGGCGGGTCAGGCAAAATTGTGAATTTGCTTCCGCCTGCCTTCGTTCTCTTCCAGGCTGTCTACACAGACTTACGTTCCCTCTTGTTTTCATTTTGCCTTCAGCTAATTTCTTCCAAATTATTAAGTGATAGTTATTAATGCTTAAGATGTCATCCATTCAGGGATTTTTGCTTTCAAAGAGGGAACTTTTAAGAGAATAATTGACTTGTTGAGAGAATGCAAGTGTTCTCTCTACGTTGCTTTGTATTTGCTCAGCAGCTGGAATTCGGTGGCGTTTCTGCAAGCACGCCTCACTTGGCTCCTAGGGCACCCTCACCGGGCCACCTAATACTGGGCAGCCCCAGGAGGGCGCACCGCGGGCAGCTTCTCTCATTCCTGCCTCGCCCGTGTCCGCGGGGAGTGAACTCAGCCAGGCAGCACAGCACCCCTGAAAGGCTGCTGCCCGCTTCTTCTGAGGAGGGTGGAGGGAAAGAACGGCAGTTCCACCACCCGCGGCCAGACAAGACCGAAGAGGGGACAGTCTGGAGGGGAGCTGTTGAGCGGCCCTTCCAGTTTACCGACGGCCTGGGCGCTCTTTGTCAGGGCGGTGTAGCCCTGCCTTGCACAGGCAATTCTGTCCTGTACAAGGATGCACACTTGCAGCTCTAGCTTTTTAGTGTGTCCCACTCGACCCTCACAGTAGCTCTGTGAGCGAGGCGCAGACGGTGGAAGTGTTCATGTCGAATACGGGGAAGTTGAAGACGATTTGAGCGGCTCCTCGGGTAGAAAGTGAAGGAGCCAGGACTCCCCCAGGTAGCGCTCCCGGTCCTGTGTTCTTTCTGCTCCGCCGCACAGGTGTGCAGGCTTTGAAAGTTTCCCCATGCCTTGTGTTTGCTGTATGGTTTTTGTTTGTGTCGTATGTAATTTGCTTTACTGACTAAATGTTATTTCTTTTCAAGTCCCGACAATCACCTTTTCTATGGTAACCGAGCTCTTTGTTTCCTCCGCACTAGACAGTTCAGGTAAGCCGTCGCAGTGTCCCGGTCACTGACCCGTTATGTTGAATGCCCATGTTGGAAAAATATTTCTCTTTTGCAGGTATGCAAGGAAATCCTTCAGTAGTTTTTTGGCAGAAATAGTTAAATGTTGAAAAAAGAACTCTGTAAGCGATATATAGTGATGACAGAGACAGCAGTAGCTATTGTGACTGCTTGGATAACATGTTCCAAATTATTTTAAGTACTTTACATATGTTACTTAATTCTCACAACACCCTTAGTAGATAGGGAATGTTATTCTCCACATTTATACTTGGACAGACTCACACCATTAGTAAGTAGTGATGTCAGGGTTTGCACACAGACCTCACCTGATGATGTCAAAGTCTGTGTTTACAGACTTTGTATTACCTTTTTTTGCTCTATTAATTAGTTCTATAGCTCTGGAAGAATTTTTATTGTGTTTGTTTCCTCCATACTGGTGTGAAATAATTAAGTAAATGTCTTTCGTAAGTGAGAAGAAAAAGAAATTGAATGGTTTAACTATGGAAATGAAATCATAATTCCTTCTTAGTTCCTAATGTCGAACCAAGCTTTTATTTATTAGTTGAGAAATATTGTTAACACTACACCATGAGTTTGTGTCCCTCAGTTTAAAAGCCTTAGGACATAAACGATTGAGCCTTAATACTGAGCAGAGTAGGCTGCTTGGTTTGTGTCCTGCCTTACTGTAAGGCTAGGGTGGCTTCAGAATACATCCGCTCCGTAGAAGTGTATTAAAAACAAACCAAACTGAAAAACCAGGTTAGAGCCTACAATCCTCATACTTAAACAGGTATGAGGTCCTGCTTAGTTAGTACTTATAATCCATATTGGTGTCTGACCTTTCAACAGAGAGGTCAGAATAAAAAGAGAAAATTTGACAAGTGACCGAATTCTCTCAATCCATGGAGACAAAGGATACCAGTTGTTTAGGCGAAACAGTGTTTTTCTGGTGTTTGCTTCTGGAAGAAATGTCTTCCATGGTTTACAAGTGATACAGATCAAGTGATGGAGTAGAGAAGAACCTCAGCAATGTCCTATTCATAAGGAAAAACTTCCCTGAAAGTGCTCTCTGGGGTGTCACAATTTCTGTGACGTTTTCTCAGGAAAGCAGTCAGTGTTGGTTGTATTGCAGTGAAACTGCTCACGTCGAGATGTGATGGTGGGGAGTAGGAAAGATAGAATATTCCAAGTTTAGCTTTTAAAAATAACATTTATTATGTTTTTCTTTCACCATAAACAGAAAACATTCTCATGGTAGCAAATGAGAGAGTAAAAAGAAAATACGAGCTGTGGATAAGCGAGGCTGTCTAGAGTAGAGGAGTGCATGGGCTTGACACCGTCATCTGGCGGTGCCCCGCCGTCCACTGTTCTGATGAGGACGGGGCTGCAGATGAGTTTAGGTTACTGCTCTGGTTAGGTGCAGAATCGCAGATGTCCTGTGCTATTTGAGGGTCAGTCTGTATGCTTTCAACATGAATAGGTTGGCAACTTGGCTAGCTTCTTGTGAAAATCGAGATGCCTAATCTGAAACCCTGAGCGGGCAGAAGGTCATTCATTCTGCATAGAGGAACTCCGAGAGCGGAGAGACAGACTGGGGTGTTTCTGCCCTCTTCGCTGCGTGTGGAATGCTAGCCACTCAAGGGAGCCTCCTCAAACTCCACCGCCAAGGAGGCGCATCCAAGTCGAAGGGTAGAAGCGAGCTGTCCTGGTGAGGTGAAGGTCTAGAGCAGGGTTGTGCATCCGTCCTTGTGCTGCCGTCCTGACGGTCTAGCTTGTGGTTCTCTGCCACTCAGGTTTTCACTGGAAGCAGGTCTGCAGCATTTTCTTCTTGGAATAATTCTCTGTGTGTACCGGATGCCTCTTAAATGTCAGAATCCTTATGCCGCTGGTTTTGCTGGTGTTCCCCACCTTCTCGTACATTGTTTACATGGCTTGCTAGTAATATAGGCATAATGTTTTCTGAGTCCACAGTATATGGAACTCCTGATGAAGAGAGCAGACAGTGTGACTTCAGAAAAGAACATGTTGCCAGAAGTGCCACTGCCATAGGAGGACAAGTGTCCTTTAGCTGAGTTACCAAGATTGAGATGCTTTGAAGCTCTCACATCTGAGGGCTGGCAGACCTGTCATGGGAGTCTGGCTGAGCTCCGGGGGCAGGTGGGGCTGTTTGGAGCACTTTGCACATTCTGATTCGTAAAACCCAACAGCCCTGCGAGAGGCAGGTGCTTCTGTCTCTTTGTAAGTGAGGGGCCAGGGAGGTCGAGCAGGTGTCCGTGGGCACTGGATGGGTGTGATGGAGCCAGAGTTAGACCCCAGGCAGCCTGGACTTAGAGTCCTTATTAATCCCCACAGGAAGGTGGTGATAGAATCCAAGGGCAATGTGAAATGTGGAAAAAATAAGTGGTCCAAATAGTCAATAAATACGATTATCCTTACAGGACATGCAGGTTAAAAACCTGCGTCTCTCTTTCATACCTGCCAGATTGGCAAAAATTTTAAAAACGGATTCCTCCAAGTGTTTGAGGGGATGTGGAGCAAAGGGAACTCGCACTGTCGGCTGGAGGAAGTGCCGATTGGCGCCGTCACGCCGGAGAGCAGTTTGGCAAGGCGAAGATGTGCGTCCTCTGCAGCTCCCGCCAGACTCTCTCAGTCGCGTGGCCAAGAAGAGCCGTGCAAGGCGTCACTCTAGCATTGTTTGCAGGAGCAAAGAATGGGAACAGCCAAACGCCCGTCAGTGAGGGAGCGGGTGCATCGGTTATGGGGTGTGCTGTATCCGTACAATGGGATCCTGTGCGGTTGTTGAAATGATTGCACTATTGAGTAAAGACGAATGTTGCACAATGATTTCTATGGTCTGGTGCCATTTATATAACTTTAAAAACATACAAAATGATAAACATCTTTATAATTAGTGTGTATTAAGAATGTTTTACAACACATGGGCACTGCAAACACCAGGGGCGTGGCTGTCCCAGGTGGAGGAGAGCAGGGCTGGAGGTGGAAGGGGGCACACAGGGGCGTCAGCTGTAACAGACTTCTGCCGAAAGGTCTGCAGCAAACGTGGCGAAATGTGAAGGTCTGGCTAAGCTGGAATATGGTGTTCATTATGTTAATGTTCATCTCTGTACTTTTATGTGCACTTGAAATATTTGATAAAAAGCAACACTAATTAAAAATGCACATGGTAAGAAGAAAAAAGAAAAACAAAAACAGATCACGAAACATCAAAGATGAAACAAGTAAAGCATAATCTTGAGAGAACTCCAAGGAAGACTCGACGGTGGGAGCCCGAAGTGAGGGACGTGCGGGGAAACCGCTTCCTTCAGAAATGGCCAGAGTGGCCGAGGCAGTTTTGAATGCCAGATAGTCGCACAGTTTATGAATCAGACCCTTTCGGTGAATGTAGGTGAGGCCGGGAGCCAGTCAGAACCCTTATCACTCGTCCAGGTCTGCGGGCCACTTGGGAATCCCAGGAATGGAGTTGGAGGGAAGGGGGGCTGGTGGCAATATGCTGTCTCCTGTCACAGCTTGTCCCTGCTGAATCCTGCAGCCTCAGGGGTGTGTGCCACGCATCCTAGAACCTGTGGCTTGGTTTTCTGGAAGCTCACTTCTCAAGTACAGTTTGGTAGTTAAAGGACATTTTAGAGTGGTAGTTGTGACAGAAGTAATGCAAAATTGTCAGTTTAGAGGAAAATCTAGAAAAAGGAATCAGGCACATCTATGGTTTCCATAGTTACAGTAGTTACACAAGGTATAAGGTCAGGCTTTGCCTAGTTAATGTTTAATCCATTCTTGTAGGAATCAGAGGCAGAAAACCGAAACTCTGGTGGGAGTGTGATAAGCTGTAAGGGAAACTAACGAGAAAGGGAAAGCTTTGCTCTGGGTGTTCTCCAATTCGAATTTACTTTGGAAAACCACGGAGTTTTTAAACATGGTGTTTATTTACTTTGACCTTTTCATATTTAATCCCCATCATGTAATATTCCCTCCCATTAGATCCCAAGTTGTGATTGGTAGCAGACAGTTCAAAGGACGTCTCCTTCCCCTGTCCTAAATTTCTTTGAGGCCAGAGGTAGAAATCAACTCCGTGGAATGATCTGTGAGATTTTCAAAATCCTAGTTGCTTTGGTGAATTATTTCTCACCCTGCTTTCTTCCCTGTGTGATCCTTTTATTTTCATTTACAAGCTGCTGAGTTTCTTTTTTCAGTCTTTGGAGTGCATCCACTTTTTTAAACAGCAGGGGACAAATGCAGATTGGGGAAGTTAAGAGGAGAGAAGGACAAATTGCAAACTCACCCAACTCAGAGCCCTGCATCACTCTAACGATTACCCCTTTGTTCTATACTCAGGTGCAGGTATACCTGTAGGATAATTCCTGATAAATTTCTTCTACTTGGATGAAAGAACATCTATAATTCTAATTCCAGAAACTAACTTTCAATTTAAAAAGGATTTACTTAGGCAATGGTGTGGGTCACCTCACATTTGGCAGGGACTGACCATTATTACATCCGACTCCTGCATTTGTTGTGTTGTAAGAGCTGGAACCCTGGGGAGTAGTACTGTTATTTCTTTGTTGGCCTGGTCAGGCCCTGAAAGTGATGATTCTTATTAGTGGGGGAAAGTGATAAGCCTTTCATGGCTTGCAGAGTTCTTACTCACATTTTGTGGTTTGAGAGAGGCAATAGCATTTCTTTCCCCTCCCAAGTCCCGAGTCAGTCAGGGGATAGGAGCTGAAGACGGGCCCCCTGATGATCCGGTCTCACTCCACTACTGAAACAGTTGCTGGAGAACTGGGCCTGAAATCTGATAGCTGGAGGACTTACCCGTGGCTGCACAGAGAACCGGGCGTCCGGGACCCTTGTAAACAACTCTGCAGCTTGGAGGAAGAGGGAGTCTGGTGTTAGGGCGGGGTTTAAGATGACATCCCAAAGAGACAAGAAGAGGCTGCACCACCTATGATTAGTGCCCCTCCCCCACCATCTAACCGCCTGCGAGAAGTTAGGGATGGGGAGAGATTAACGTAGCAAATCCACAGGAAAGCTTGAGGAAGGAACGATAATTTCTCTAGTAACATTTTGGGGCCAACGGTATCATACTGTTTATCAGGAATTAGGTGCTGGGGTTCAAGAGAACGCTTTCCCACAGAGCATCGGGGCTACAGCTCGCTTTCTGACGCTCTGCTCGGCCCTCTCACCACAAGGTCACATAGTCTTGGGAGTTTCCCCATGTTCATGGATGTCACTGCCCCGCAGGTCCTGGGTTATAGTGTCGCTCACACCGTGCAAGGTAGTCTGCCCACTCTGCTTTAAAAGGAGCAGAATGGTCATATGCTAATCAGTGTGAGAATATGTTAATACACATTTCTTCAAATTGGTAATGGCGGTCAGATATAGTGTACATATTACGATAAATATAAACTACGGTATAGTAAACATTCAACAGATACTGGGGTTCTGCTTATGGTCCGGTCAGAAATGTACAAAAGCCCTTCTAGACAGTGGGACCGCAGTGCGACAGCCTATGGCGGGGTTAGTGGTGCGCCAAGTGGCCCGAGTACAGAAGAGGAGGGTCCTGACCCGAAAGCTGTCAGCCTTTAGGGGGAGAGAAGGATTTGAAGCGGAGAGGGGATGGCGAGATGAGTACCGCGAGGTCAGGCTGGCTGCGGTAGGCGAGGGTGTGCAGGGGTGCAGCAGGACGGGGTTGTGGGGGTGGGGTAGGATGCCGATGTGGCCCTCCAGGTCTGAGAGTACGGTGGCTCGGAGGGCGGAGTCGGAGGGAATGGCGAAAATATTTTGGAGGTAAAATGAGCAGGTTGCGTACGATCTGATTCTTGGGTCTATTCCGAGGCTGACGTCTTCCACAGCCTCACGGGCTCGGGGGCCCTGGGAAGGAGGATGTTAGGCAGTAGAACTTGCCTTCATGCTTGGACCTTCTGCGCTGCAGGGCCGTCCGCATGGGGATGTTGTGCTGGCCGCGAGGTGCATGGCTAGGGCCTCCCCGGACAGCTGTGGACAGGATGCATGGTGGGGACAGTTAACCTAGGTGAAGCTGTAGGCAAGGGGAGATGCTCACGGAAGGGGTGGTGGGCTTTCATGGCTCCGGAATCGCTTGAGCGTTGGAGAAATAACAGCCTGCCCGCAGGGCCTGGTATGATGTAATCGGAGGTGGGGCTTCGAGCAGACCCCCGGACAGTGCTGACGTGTATCTAGGGGTGGGACCTGCTGGGTAGAGCAAGCGCGCTGCGACTAGAGTTGCGCAGTTGGGAAAGGATGAGCCCACACGGGAGGCTGCCCAAGGGCAGCCTCTGGGTTCCCGGGAAAGCTCAGTGCGGCCTCATGGCGGCAAGGGTGGCCTTCGATACCTATCACTGCTGAGAAGCCGAATGGACTTCGGACTACTTAGCATCGTATACGCTATTCAGGTACCAGAGGGGGCCCCGCGCTGGAGGGAAGCTTGGAACCAAAGCTGGATAGAACAGGTTGAAAAATGAGAGGGAGGACATGGAGCCAGCTAGCACAGGCAGCTGTTAAAGGTGTTTGGGGAGAGCGAGGCAGTGGGGGTGGGGGCAGAAAAGGCCTGCAATTGTATCTGCAGTGGCCCCCGACCATTTTGGCAGCAGGGACGGGGTTTCGTGGAGGATGGGGTGCGGGGTGAGGGGCGGAGGCGGAGCTAAGATGCGCTTTGCTGGCTCGAACGCTGTGGTTGGGTGCGGGGGAGACAGAGGGCGGGGCTCAGGCCCAGTTCGCCCACTGATGGGTTCTGGCAGGCTGCGGACTGGTACCCGTTAGCGGACCCACTCCCGTTGGGCGGTGGATCGGTACCCATCGGGAGACCCCGTTTACGACGGGCCGCGGATCGGTATCCGATCGCGGACCCATTTCCGAGGCCGCGGATCGGTACCCGTTTGTGGACCCGTTTCCGAGGCCGCGGATCGGTACCCGTTCGCGGACCCCGTTTCCGAGGCCGCGGATCGGTACCCGTTCGCGGACCCTGTTTCCGACAGGCCGCGGATCGGTACCCGTTTGTGGACCCGTTTCCGAGGCCGCGGATTGGTACCCATTCTCGGACCCTGTTTCCGACAGGCCGCGGATCGGTATCCGATCGCGGACCCGTTTCCGAGGCCGCACATCGGTACCCATTCGTGGACCCTGTTTCCGACGGGCCGTGGATCGATACCTGTTTGCGGCCCGTCTCCTGACAGGCAGCGGCCCGGTATTAGTGTGCTTTGACTACAAAGAACGGAAGATGGATTGAATTGGTTTAAATGGTGACGAAAACTGACCTTATTCGAGAGTTCCAGAATATGGTGGCTGACAGTGTCGTCAAGGATCTGGTATTTTTCCAGGCGGCTGCGTGACTTGAGTGTTCTGCTGCCACCTATGGGTGTCAGGATGCATTACAGTCTCCAGCAGACATATGACTCCGCAGTAATCTTCAAAAATATGTACTGAAAATGTAAATTCAGGCAACAGACCGGTACCCACTTGCGGGCCTGTTTCTGACAGGCTGGGGATTAGTACCCGTTCGCAGACCCTGTTTCCGACAGGCTGCGGGTCGGTACCCATTTGTGGACCTGTCCCCAACGGGCCGTGTATCAGTACCCGTTCGCGAGCCCCGTTTCCGAAAGGCCGCGGATGGGTACCCATTTGGGGGCCAGTTTCCGACAGGCCGTAGACCTATATCCATTCGCAGGTCCGTCCCCGACAGGCTGCGGATCGGTACCCATTCGTGGACCCCGTTTCCGATGGGCCACGGATCGGTACCCATTTGCGGACCTATTCCCGACGGGCTGCGGACTGGTACCCGTTTGCAGACCCGTTTCCGACAGGCTGCGGACCAGTACTTGTTTGCAGACCCGTTCCTGAGGGGCTGCGGACCGGTACCCGTTTGCAGACCCGTTCCCGAGGGGCTGCGGACCGGTACCCATTTGCAGACCTGTTCCCGAGGGGCCGCGGATCGGTACCCTTTCGCAGACCCCGTTTCCTACGGGCTGTGGATCGGTGCCCGTTTGCGGCCCGTCTCCTGTCAGACAGGGGCCCGGGATTAGGATGTTTTGGCTACAGAGAACAGAAGACGGATTGAATTTTTTAAATGGTGACGAAAACTGACCTTATTCGAGAGTTCCAGAAGATGGTGGCTGACAGTGTCGTCAAGGACCTGGTATTTTTCCAGGCGGCTGCGTGACCTGGGTGTTCTGCTGCCACCTATGGATGATGGGATGCATTACAGTCTTCAGCAGAAATATGACTCAGCTGTAATCTTCAAAAAATACATACTGAAAATGTAAATTCATAAGCCTATAGGTTGAATTTACGGAAGCCAAACAACAGTCCAAGCATCCAGATCACAGCCGCAGTTTCCCCAAAGTCACTACCCACCTCCTCCCCCAGGATGTCTACGGTAGTGCCTGCCAACACCATCGGTGATATTTGTGCAGTATGAACAGTCATACAGTATGTGCCCTTTCACATTTGGATTTCAGCATTGTTTTTGAGATCCGTGCTGTCGTATGTAAAGTTATATGAAGTGTTCATCTATTGCATGAATATACCAGGTTTTATCCATTCTCCTGTTGATGGACATTTGGGTAGTTTCTAGTATTTGGCTTTTGTAGGTGGTGTCGTCGTGAACCTATATACGCACTTCTGATGAGTGTATAATCGGGGACAGGGTATGCTTATATTCAGATTTAGTACCTAATTCCCAGTGTGTCTGTATGACTTTCTGCCAGCAGCCTAGGAGAGGGTCAGTTCCACATCTTCACTAACACTTAACTTTTCTGTTACTTCATTTAGCCTTTCTGGTGGGTGTGTAATGATGTAGTGCTGTGATTTTAATTTGTGTTTCCTTAAGTTGAGCATCTTTTCATTGGCTTGTTGACTACTTGGATTTTCTCTCACTGTTAGGTGCCTGTTAGGATTTCGAGTTGAATGTCTTTATTTATTAGTTGTTTCTTTAAAATTACGGGTATGTGTCCTTGTCAAATATATGGATTACCAGTATCTTCTCACACTCTGGCTGGCCTTCCTACTCTAGATGTTTTCACAGCGAGCTCTGGTTTTAGTGCAGTACAGTGTGAAGGGGGGCATTTTTTGTGTTTCCAGTCTCTGCCAGCTCATGTCGCCAACACCTTGCGTTTCTTCTACACTCTCGATGGTTTAACTTGGGGATTTAGATCCGTAGTCCGTCTGGAGGTGATGTCTGTATTTAGTGTGAGGCGGGGTTCAAGATTAGTGGGACTGTCCCGTGGGCACAGCACCATTTAAGAGTGGGTTTCTGTATGCACTGCGGTGTTTCCTTTGTCATGCGGATCAGGTGACTGTGGGCGTGGATCTGTTTCTGATTGCTGTATCCTATTCTGTGGGTGACTCATCTGTCTTTGGATAGCTTTTTCTTGTTTGAAACCATGTTTATACCCTTTTACTGGGTATTATTATATTGTAGTATTATATTATAGTATTATATTAATCCCTAGAACAAATCTAGGTATTAATACCCAGTTTTGTTCTTCTTTTTAAGAGGGATGAGTCCCCTCAGGTATCATTGGCCAGCACTAGGTCACATGACTACCCCTAAGCCAATCAGTGCAAAGGAGAGTGGCTGTTGCCATGATTGAATTGAACTGGTTAGGAATTGTCTCTGAACCTTGTTGTCCCTAAGGTAGACACAAGGAAAGGCTAGTAACCAGGTGTGGTGGGGGGATAGTTGTCGGGTAGGCTACCAACGGTGTTTTCTCATGGTTTAAGATGCATTTTCTTTTGTTTTTTAAAGATGAGAGAGATCAGAGCATGTTAAAAGTTGATGAGGTTGTACAACAGTGTGAATGTACTGAATACCACTTGAGCTATACATTTGAAATGTTCAAATGGTGAATTGCATGTTATGTAAATCCACCATAATACGGATTGGATTCCTGAGGCGGAATTGTTAATATACAGGGGAGAGAGGGGAGAATTGGTACTGTGAGAATGGACCCGGTGGAGACATCGGGAGCATAAGGAAGAGTAGGGACACCTTTACTGCAACAGTAAAGGAGAAAAGGTAGGGCTAGGTAGGGGTTTGTCTTTGGTAGCAGGAAATTGAGAGTTTTCTCCGATGTCTCCAGTTTACTCTTTGAACTTGGAGCACAGGTCATCTGCTGAGAGTGAAGGGAGTTTGTTGGAAGTTTGAGGACAGGACATACGACTTGAAAAGGTCATCTCCAAGTTAGAAAGTTGTTTGATCTAGTATGATGGTTTAACAATGTTGAAAGCCCCTTCAGGTCATTTTAATCACGGATAATAGCACTACCTGTCTACTCTGCTGGGTAATTTTGTCCAGCAATATGTAGCTCCCTAGAGATAGGTATGGAGAAAGCAGAAAGTGGAATTGATCCCAGGATTGGGGCTTTGCACAGGGCTGAATGTGCACACAGGGATGAAGGAGTGTAAAGAAAGGGATGAAGGAGTGTAAGAATGTGACCATGACATGATGAACCAGTGAGTCGGGCTAGCTAAAACAGGAAGTAAAAAAGCAAAGTGGTTAAGTCAGTGAGTTGGACACCCTGAGGAGATAGTAGGAATAGTTGATGAACAAGATGGAAGGAACCAGGTTATAGGGGAGAGTAGGGTGGCTGAATTAGGGATTTTCGAGGTTGGAATAGTTTTGGGTGATACGTTTTGGGGGAAGGAGTGGGCAGTGGTGGATATCTGAGCTGGGCTGGAGGAGGTGGTCTTAGGAGATAACCCAGGAAACTTAGTACTTGACAGTTTACAAGTACTGATTCAGTACCTTCCTCAAAACGGGAAGAACAGAATTGTTACCCCCGTTTTAGATGAGAAAGCAGGCCCTGAGAGGCGAATAACTTTCTAACAGCCCCAGCAAGAGGTAGCGATTGATTGGACTTCACCATTTCACGTCCCAGCTTTCGTGTCTGTCCACTATACCCTGGCAGAAGTGTTGTGTGAGAGATCTGGGAGCTAGATTTCTGGAGAGTGGGAGTCTTGCTGACATGCAAAAAATAGTGCATAAAACTATACAACTGATAACAAGAAGTTGGGCACAGATTAAAATGTAAGTAGGATATGTGCAGGAAATACTCCAGAAATATGGAAAGTAGTTATTCCTGAGTAGTTGTGATCATGACTCTGGATGAATTTTCCCCTCGTTTTAGTTTTCTGTACTTTCCAAATTTTCTGTAATGGATGTAATGAATTTTTAAAAATTAAAAAATTAGTTTATAACTAGATTATATATGAAAAATTCAAAAAATACAAATAGAAATGTAATATAATACTTTTATTAAAATAAAAATGTGAGTATTTTATTTCTAATTTTCCTTTTTAGAAATGCACTTGCTGATGGAAAGAGAGCCATTATTCTGAAGAACAACTGGACAAAGGTAGGTTTCTCTTACATTTTACCTTGGCGAGTAATGCCATACAGCTTGGTGGGAAATGTGTTCAGGTCACAGGGTGTACGTTTGTATGTAAAAATGCTAGATAGAATGAATGTGCAGGGTTCAAGAACGTGACAGGGACTCTTCAGGTCCATAGTCAGAAAGGAGACAGCCGGAGCACAGCAGTGAGGCTGCGTGTGTCTGAGGGGAGTAGGTTGCCTGTCAGAATCTTGACCTTGGGGGCACCTTACCCACTGAGATACCAGCATCTGCACATAGCAGCTGGGTTGAAGACCTGAAAGACAAAACTTAAGCTCAGAAGGAACTATAGGAGATGGTATCGTTCATAAATTCTTATATATAAATTAGTGAAGAAACATAGATTTGACTGTATCAAACATGAAAAACATCTGGATGTCAAAACACCCCATGAATGAAATCATAGTCTGGGGGGAGATAATTCCTCTTATGTATGGCATATATAACTGATAGGGTTTATATCTGGAATATGCAAAGAGCTAAATATGCAAAGACCCAGTAGAAATGGGCCAATACACAAGCATTTCACAGAAGAGGAACTCTGAGTGGGCAGGAGAAGTAAACTAAGCTCTGTTTCCCAGTAATGAAAACTGTACAGAGGCAGAGAAAGAAAACCAGGAGAGCACATTCGAGAGCCCCTAAACAGACCCGCATATGCAGGAGTGAGTAAAACAACACGACACTGTTCGGGTTCTTCAGATTGGCAGTAGCTAATGAGGGGAACAGCCCTGAGAGTGGGTGAGTGTGTGCGCCAGCAGGAACGCTTCGTAAACCAGTGGTGCTGAATTCGTTACAACCACCTTGGAGAGCACTGCGATGTGTGTATGCAGCAGCTCCTTGGTTGTAAATGTGTGTGCCCCACAAACAGTCCTGCCCATGCGCACATGTCGGGGTGTGCAAGGTTGGCCACTGTGGCAGTGTTTTGATGGTATATATACCTAAGTATTCATTAACAGAGCCGTGGACGGATGTGGTTTTTGCCCTTGATCCAGTCATTACTGTGATCTGTCTGATCTGCCCTCTGTCTTTTTTTTAACATTTTATTTATTTATTTTTAGAGACAGGGGAAGGGAGGAAAAGAGAGAAACGTCAATGTGTGGTTGCCTCTCATGCGCCCCCTACTGGCCCTGACTGGGAATTGAAGCAGCAACCTTTTGGTTCAGCCACTGAAGCTCAATCCACACTGAGCCACACACTAGCCAGGGTAGAGGTTTTTTATTTTAATCCAGTCTACCTTATCAGTTATTTCTTTTGTAGATCATGCCTTTGGTGTTACATCTAAAAAGTCATCAAAATGCATAAGGTCACCTAGGTTTTCCCCTATGTGGTTGAATAGGAGTTTTATGGGTTTGCATTTTCCATTTAGGTCTGTGATCCATTTTGTGTTCATTTTTTGTGGAGGGTGTAAAGTCTGGGTTCACTTTTTTTTTGCATGTCGATACCTATTTGTTCCAGCATCATTCCTGGAAAAGACTGTCTTTCCTCCATTGTGTTGTCTTTGCTTCTTTGTCGAAGATAAGTAACTATAGCTATGTGGTTCACTCTTCCTTTAATTGGGATGTTTTGTGCTGATTGCAAAAATATCTCTGTAGCCTAAAAATATTGGGTTGGCCAGAAAGTTCGTTTGATTTTTTCCTTATGATGGCTCTAGCAGAGCTTAGCTGTCGCTAACTTCATTTGAAACAATTTTGTTAGATTGTACTGTGACAGCTGTCATATCAGCATGCATTTAAAAAAACGCCACTTTAATGTTGAAGATGGAAGAAGATACACAACATTTTTGGCACGTTATGCTTTATTATTTCCAGAAAGGTAAAAATGCAACTGAAACGCAAAAAAAAGAAAAAGTTTTGTGCAGTGTATGGAGAAGGTACTGTGACTGACTGAATGTGTCAAGAGTAGTTTGTGAAGTTTCGTGCTGGAGAGTTCCCACTGGACGCTGCTGCATGGTTGGGCAGACCAGTTGAAGTGAATAGTGGTCAAATCAAGGCATTAATTGAGAATAGTCAACATTCTATCATGCGGGAGAGAGCTGACATACTCAAAATATCCAAAATCAATAAAGGTACTGGTGAAAATGAAACACATGTCTTTTATTTTAGGAAAAAACCATATGGACTTTTTGCCAATCCAACAAACTCCTAGTAATATTCAGAAAGTTCGGTAACTATATGTCTGGGTTATTTGTCACTTTATTTTACCGGAAGGGAATGCTCATTGAAGGATGGGTTTCAATTCAACAGCAAAAGTAGACTGTCCAGGGTACAGTCTTTACCTTTATAAGAATTGTTCTATTTTAGAATTAATTGTGAGCCTGAGTTTACTGAGTCATGTCTCCAGGATAGAAGCCTGTATAGGAAGGTGCTCTGTTGATTTCTGTGTGAGGTTGGGCCAGTTTTACTTCCTTCTTCCTCGTTAGAGCAGACTGGTACATTGTCACTCTCCTAAACGTGCTTTCAGGCTTCAGAGAGGCTTAGTCAATGTATCGGAAGGAGTGAGAATTTTTATGGTAGAGTTAACAGGTAACTGTCGACATTTCTGTGTGCATTACCTTTTGATGATATTATATAGGATACAAACCAATAGTTTCACAAATGTTCTCAAGAATGTTTTAACTTTTAGGGGTACATTTGGACTCTCTTGTTTGTGAGAGACAAAACCTAACCCAGATTTGGCTTATGTAGGAAAGAGGAGGTGTTAGCTCATGAAATTTGAAAGTTCTAGGGATTAGCTTCGGGCATGATTGGATCCAGATCTGTACACACTTTTCTTTGTGTTTCTTAGCTGTGCTTCCCTGCTTGTGAGCATCACACTGTCTTTTTTCCGTTTCATTTTACCTCGGTTCCCCTGCTGTGACCTCCAGTCTGCAGTGTCTGACTGTGTCTTCACCCAATGTGTTCTTCATCTTAAATGCTACAGCTTTCCCCTCTAGAATTTCAATTTGAGTACTTTTTACATAGTGCATGTCTTTACTTATATGTCCGGTCTTTCTTTTAGCTTTGTGAATGTATGGAATAGCTTTATAACTGTTTTAATGCCCTTGTCTACTAATTCTATCATGTGGGTCATTTCTGGGTTGTTTCAATTGATTCATTTTCCTCATTTTCCTTTTTTGCACACCTAGTAAGTCTTTTGAAGATTTTATTTATTTTTAGAGAGAGGGGAAAGGAGGGAGAAACAGAGGGAGAGAAACACTAATGTGTGGTTTGCTCTTACATGGCCCCCTACTGGGGACCTGGCCCACAACCCAGGCATGTGCCCTGACTGGGAATCCAACCGGTGACCTTTTGGTTCATGGGCCAGCACTCAGTCCACTGAGCCACACCAGCCAGGGTGCATACCTAGTAAGTTTTGATTGGATGCATTGTAATTTTACCTGATATTTTTGTATTTCTGTAAATACTTTTCAGCTTTCTTTTGGGATATAGTAGTTACTTCTAAACAGTTTGCTTTCTTCGAGTCTCGTTTTGAGCTTTGTTAGGTGTGACCCTAGTGGTATTGGGTCTAGGGCTAATTTTTCTCCATAACGAAGCAAAGCTTCTGAGTACTCTACTTGATACTCTATGAATTAGCGGTGTTTTCCACCCTGGTTGTGGGGGACAGGGAATATTCCTGGCCCTGTGTGGGTGCAGCTGTTGTCTCCTCTTAGCTTTTCAGGGGGTCTTTCCCTGGCTGGGGTACTCGCCCCACACGCAGATGCTGATTATACGCAGCCAGACTCAAGGGGGCCCTGTGACAACCTGGAGTTCTCTGTGCAGCTCTCCCCTCCCTGCCCGTCTGCCCTGGGAACCTGAGCTGCATGGCTTGCCAGGACTCCTGGCTCTGTCTCCTTAACGGAGACTGCGGTCTCCGCCTGGGTTCCTTCTCGCTGTGCTGTGGCTGAGCAGCCCCACTGAGCAAGCGGGAGCGGGCCCAGGGCTTACTCGGTGTGTTTCTCATCTGTCAGCGACTGCTCTCTGTTGTTGCCTGATAGCCAGTGTCTGGCAGCCCTGTGTTTCACCTATGTTGCTCATATTTGTTGTTTATTTTAGGCAAGAGGGTAAATCCAGTCCCTGTCCCTCCGTCCGGAGCAGAAGCGGTAGAGTGTGGGCTCTCTTGGCTTTGTTTTGAAAAAGACTTTCCATGTAGTGGGAGACCAAAGCGATATCCTCAGTAGCCGTTCATTTCAGTGGAAGGAGAGCATCTTCAGTGTCTGTACGGTGTACCCAAGGGATGCCTCAGACTGACTCTCCTTGAGCCTCGTGCCCACCTGTGGATCCATCGCTGTAACCTGGGAAACGGTGCCTTTGCGTTGGCCTGTTTCCTGGGTCACCGCTATGCTTGTATTCACCGTCATTGTTGGGGTGGGGCATGAGGCTGACAGACCTGCCATTGCTGTGTAGAGAAGGGACATGGTGGCCCTCCAAAGAGGGGGTGCTGGGCAGGTGAACGAAAGGGAATTTTTATGTATGTGATAGAGAATGAGATAGTGTTGAAGATGAGCAAGACTTTCTGTTGTAATGGGATTCAAGTAACTCTCTAAAAAAATACTTTAGCAAAGAGATCTGAATAAAGTTTCTCAACTGGCACAAATTATACTGGTCACAGAATTCAAGGAAAAGGACTCCGTAAAGGATGAGTAAGGTGGAGGGAAACGAGAATGAGATAAAGTGTTTTTTACAAATTTGAGTAGATATGGTTTATAGTCTATCATAATTTCCTGTGCTGTGATTTTAAAAAAAATGCAGTTATGGTCCTGGCTGGCATCATTCAGTGGAGTGAGTACTGACCTGTGAACCAAAGGGTGGCCAGTTCAATTCCCAGTCAGGGCACATGCCTGGGTTGCAGGCCAGGTCCCCAGTAGGGGCTGCAGGAGAGGCAACCACACATTGACGTTCCTCTCCCTCTGTCTCTCCCTCCTTTCCCCTCTCTCTAAAAAATAAATAAAACTTTTAAAAATGCAGTTATGTAAGCTTTCAAGTTGACATATGCTTGGGGGCTAGGATTTTGGTCTTTTTTTAAAAATATTTTATTTATTTATTTTTAGAGAGGGGAAGGGAGGGAGAAAGACATCAATGTGCGAGAGGTACATTGATTGGTTGCCTCTTACACTCCCACAACTAGAGACACATGGCCTACAAGAATCAGCAACGTTTCTATTCGCGGGCTCGCACTCAGTCCGCTGAGCCGCACTTGTCAGGCCAGGGGTTTGGTCTGGTAGCACACCTGAGAGCTCTCTGATACCTTATGCTTTTTGAGGAAGAGCAAAGTCTAACCGAATGCAATCTGCACGGACTCTTCCTTCGATCTGAGCCTGAAGTCTGGCTAAAGAGAGATTCTCCAGAGCTCGCTGGTCGGGTTGCCGCACCAGAGCAGGGCTGTACATGCTC
>PVKM010010271.1:0-14224 GCA_004027735.1 Carollia perspicillata
GGTTTCTTTCCATATTCACTCAGGGGACCCAGTGTCCAAACCGGAATTGAATTCCCAACTCTCAAAGACAATTTTTTTGACACATAAACAGAAATAACTAATTTCACAGGTGTGTATGTTTAGAGTGGAAAACATTGGAGAGACATTTGTCACTTTTCCATAATATTTTTGGAATAAAGGAGCCCTCTGGTGGCCAAAATAGCAGGAAGGTGTCCTTGGGAAAAGGAGTGTGAGATTTCCTGCCAGAACCTCCCTTCGCGATCACTGCTTCATTCTGAGGTTACTCCTCTGCGGTTTGTCCCCTTTCTTTGTATTTCCATGGAGGGTTACTTGCTTTTTGCACGCCTCTTTTTTTTTCCTCCTTGAGTTCCTCTCTGCACCTTCCCCATCAACCCCAGCTGTCACCCCCCAATACCCCTGGAATCTCTCTCCCTTTTACAGTCTTTGGCCTCAGAGGACCCTTTCTGAAATCTGGCCAGTTCCCCTGTGGCAGGTGCTGAATGACAGCTGCTGCCCCTGCTGCTGCTTCAGTAGTGCGGAATTCAAATCCCTTGTGGGCGTTTAGAGCCTGCAGATGGATTAGTTAATGATGCCTGTTCATCAACGAGCATTTACAGCATCCTGCTAAGCACACAGGGGATGCTGATCACCACCCAGAACCTAGCTTTCTTAGAAGGGCAGATGAGCTTCCTCTCCCTCAGGCACAAGATGCTGACCACGCACTACCCTGTGCCCTGAGTTTGGCGAAGGATCCAGAGCCTCGCCATTTTAGGTTTCTGTGTACAGCTCTCAATTGTATGGAAGTCTGCTTTCCTTGTTAAAGTTTGCATGGAATGGTTTGTCTTCCATAAGCCCATGTTACACCGCAGCCAACAGCAAATAAAGACCCATGAAATAGCTATTCTGCATGTGGATGATTGAGAGTTGACTGTTGATCTAGAGGCTGAAGCTAAAGTGGTGGCTTCAATGGGCTTTAGTGAACCTCGTAAGGGGAAAGAAAACTAATAGGACAAGGCAGGAATTGTGGCCAAGATTTTGGACACAGTCACTCTGGCTTCTACCACAGTAAGATGATGGGGCAGTATAACTCTTAGAAAGCACACTGGACTCTTGAGAAATAGACCTCTTATAAAATGAACTGGTGACTTTATTATATTACAATGCTTACCAATTAGTGGCTTAATCATAGAACCATCAGTGAGACAGGCCAATTCATTACCCTCACTCCATAGACAACTGGAAAAACTCCACAGGGTCCAGCGTGTGCTGCAAGAGGGTGGCCAGGACTAAACTTAGAAACAGTGTTTCTGGGCTTGCGAAAGCTGGTGAAGCGAGAGGAGGATCATCGAGATTGGAAAGCTGAATTTCTATAACCTGCAGAAGAAATGGCTAGAGAGGGCAGAGAGGGTTGCAGAGGGCACAGGCAATATAGTCCAACCCAATGAAGGGATTGTACAGTCATGGCAAAGTAAGTGCAGCTAGGTTTCTACTTCCACTGCCTCCCCATTAAAAGGCAGTGGCCACTGGATAAAACATTTAGGGTCCTGACTGTGAGGATTAGGGCAGCATTGGAAAGTGTCACCTGGGAGGCTGCAGAATTCTCTTCTCTCTAGATTTTAAGAACGTGTGGATCAGTCTTTTTGGAAGCCTACAGGTGCTCATGGGTGGAGCCCTACTTCAGGGACAGATGAGCTGTCTTCTGGGCATGTCCTTCCCAGGCCAGTGTTTCTAGATTCCCCTTAGGTTTCTTGTTTCTAAGAATCTTATGAATTTTTAAAGTACATCATTCTAGGCATTTGGACTGAAAGGATGATGTCAGGAGTGTGTGCTAAGTCTGTCATCTTAATCCAGTTTTTTTTTTTTTTAATGAACTGCCTCCTGGCCCTTCGTCTCTTCCAGCCGATCCACAGATACCCTTCCAGCTTTCCGTTTTTAACATAGGTACAGGATTCACTAACTATGTCATTCTAGCAGGAACCCTTGCAATAAAGCCACTCCATGGTTTATTTCATTTTCTCTTGGTTCAGTTTAGGTGCACTTACCATGGTGTCCTTTTTAATAGAGCTATCTTCGTTGATGTGGTCAGTTCTCTGTTCTCACACTAAGCTTTGGGCAAAGAGCCTAGACCATGTCTATTAAATGCGTTTTACCTAGCAGCTCATTCCAAAGACAGGTGCTAAATAAATTATTTTTATAGTGATCCTGATGACATAATAAAAAGCACACTAGATCAGAGGATAGAAGCTGTAGTTGAGTCCCTGCTTGCCATCAATATCTGACTTTGCTTCTCCAGGCTTCAGTTTTCCCATTTATTCACGCAGGAGTTTTGTTTGGACCAGATAAAACCGAAGGGCACCTCCTGCTCTGAAAATTTCTACTGTCACAATGGTGCCTCCTTCAAAAAGACTGCAAGCGCCCCAGGGGCAGGGGAGAGCCTAGTCTGCAACGTTCCCAGAGAGCTCAGCCAGACTCTGGCCCTTGAAAGTGGAAGCAGAGGGTTGCTGAGCAAGGATGACTCAAGTACCTGTCGATAGATTCATCATAGCCAGACACTTTCCAGGAGAAAGCTAATGGTACTTTAGGAGTAAGAAGCACTGAAAAGAGGCAGGAGGGATTGGCTTTTCTTCCAATCCACCTCCTGTTTGTGTGCCTGCTGGGCCCTCTGATCTTTACCTCCCTTCACAAGGAACTGCTGCTGAGAGCCGTCCTGGCCCCAGGTCTGGAAGAGAACTCAGACAGCAGTGCATCAGTCTCAGGCTCCAAAACAGAGGCTGGAGCTGGGCTCTCAGGAGCCATAGAAAGACGCCCCTCTCCTCACCCCAGTAGGAGCTGGGAAAACGCCTTTCTGACAACAAGGTGAGATTTATGTTTTTCTATGAAAATGTTCGTGTAAATGGGAAGAATGGGCTAGAAAGTTGGGCACGGAGCCGAGGCTCTTGTGGAGGGTAAGATTCCTCAGCTGTCATAAATATCAGTGGAAGGGGAAACAGGTGGTGAATCCCTATCTTCCTTACACAAATATTTTCAGTAGACTGTAATCCCCCTCTGTTCTCCCAACCAGTAAGTCCTTACAGGGTGTTAGTGCTTACAGCTTAGAATGCCAGAAACATTTCTCCCAACCAAGTGGCAGCATCACCCTGCTAGTGACTGCTGGTGTTTTGGGTCTCCTAGGACTTTGGTTCTAGGAGGCTGGCTTTGGTCCCAATTCCCTTACACAGATAACTGATGAAGAAGTTGGCCCAGCCTCCTGGGCTTGACTGACTTTTAGGGGTTGTCAATGGAAATGTGTCTCGTTTCATTTCTGATAACGAGCCCTAGCATAGAGGAGTTACGGTTGCCAGACAGGCAAGGTGGGAAGTCTTGGCAGCAGCTCTGGGCGAAACCAGGAAGAACATGATGAGGCCAATTGAAAGAGGACGTCACTGGTTTCCACTGAGGGGGTGCATGTCAGATTTGCAGGGCCTTGCGGGGGAAGCCTGGGACAAAGGGGATGATATGTGCTGCTTGGAGAAGGGAAATGCTTTGACCAGTAGAAAGGGGTATGAAGTGAGAAGACAGATTATCTGAAAGTCTTTCAAAGAAATTAGATCTTTCAGAGAGAGAGAGAGAGAGACAGATGGTAAAGCCCTTTGCATGAGCATGGGATGATTTGGCTCGCACCAGGACAGAGGATATAATGTAAAATCATGGAACTTAGAACTGCAAAGTATCTTAAAGACCTCATGGGCCAGTCCTTTCATTTTATAGGTGACTAAACCAGGGTTTACTTACTCCAGGAGCAACCGAGTGAGTAAGACTTTTTCATGAATAGGATATTCTTAGCACAGCAGTATAGTTTGGGGAAAAAAGCACGTGGTTTAGAGTCAAACAGACTTGAGCTGAAATACCACTAACCCAGTTATTAGCTATGACTTTGAAGTATAAGAATACCTACCTCTTGGGGCCCTTGAGAGAAGTAAATAAGAAAATACACATGAAAGTATACACTGTGCTTAACAACTACTGGTGAATAGTTGTATCTCTTCCTTTATGATTATGATGTACTTGGCTAATAGAGTCTACAATTGTTGCACAGGTGAGTGAGCAAACAGTAATCAAGTCATTGCTATATGCCAGGCACACTTCTGTTAAATATAGGCACCTAATTATTAAGATCATATTAGCCTAATGAATAATTGTAAAAATATTAACTGTTACTCTAATAAATAAATAATAACAGTGGTGGTAATGGCAATGATGACAATAACTACTCTAAACTCAATAGATGAAATGAGGCAAGGTAAAAGGAAAAGTTCTTCTGGGGCCTGGCCTTTTAGTTGGCTTTGGCTTTGGTATTTGATTGCAAGTGATCTGAGGAATAGGAATTCTCTTGGGTCATTTATTCAGTGGACAGTTTTTGAGGGCCTACTACATGCTAGCCACTTTCCTAAGAACTAGAGACATATTGGTCAACAAAAGCAATGTTCTTTCCTTAAATGGAGATTACATTCCAGCAGAGGCAATAAACAAACACAGAAATAGATATACTGTTATGTAATGATAAGAATTGTGAAAAAAGTAAATCAGGGCAAGAGAATAGAGAATAATTGGAGGAATAACTATTTTAGATGAGGGAGTATTTCTGAGGAGGTGACACTTGAATAGAGATCTGAATGGGGAGGGGAAGCTGTCATGGGAAACCATGAGGGTGGCGGGGGCGGGGGGGCTGGTTTCCAGGTACAGGGAAAAGCAGTGAGGTGGGCTGACAAGGAGGCCATGTGTCTGGAATGTGGTATTGATCCCTAGCTGAACACATATGTTCTATTTCTGCCTGAATGAAAAAAGTAGAGGATTCACCACCATATAGAGTCACTTTTCTGGAGAACATTGAAACAGGCCTGCTCTAGCTCTGTCAGGATAAGGCTAACAGGGAAGAAGCCGTCTAGAGGGACTGTGCATCTTAGAACCTTCAAGGAGATGAAAAAGCCCCTGAAGACCATCTATAACTTGGCAATAGAGTATGAGAAATGGCACCTTAAATTAGATAGAACATAGAGCCATGTGGCTCTAGACCAGTCCAGGACTCTATCACTGTCCAGGGCCCAAGGCTTATTTGATGGAAGGAATGACATAGTATTTGGTGGGAACTGGGAAATTTTCCCCAACTCCTTAATTTTCCACACTAACCTATTTGAGATCATCAGATATGAATTTTCCCAGGTGCCTTTAAAGATATTGTATATTTGCCAACAGCATTGTCTCTTAGCGTAGACCAATGAAGGGAAGGAGCCTAATTCTTAGAATTCCCATGGGAAACAAACACAGAGCTTGACAGTGTAGACTGGATGAGTCCTGCTATTTGCTATTCAATAAACACTACAAGTTTACTATTCGCCTCATAAAAGCCTGCCTTTTTATTTGTTCCACATTTTATCTCATTCAAGCTTCAGGGTTTCCCCAGGTTACAGGTTTGCGGAGGCAGCGAACAAGCCCCTTTCACTGGTTCTGGTCCGATGTGACTTCCCAAACTTGTCTTTAATTTGCAGCCTTTCCTCTGCAAATTCACTGATGAATTCTAATAGGTCATGGCACAGCGAGAAGAGCCTTGGGCTGGGGGCACTCTTTCTCACAATTACTAGCTGTGCAACCCTGTGACCTAACCTCTAGGAACTCGGGTTTCTCATCGGAAAGTGCCAGACAACATTCCTACATTTTATAGGGTACTGTTAAAGATGTTGGGAGGATGAAGTCAATCTTATACACACTTTGTAAACTCTGAAGTGTACATTGAGGGTGCAATCATACCAGCCACTTTCCCCCACCAGCCTCCTGCTGGTCATTTGCATTGTTTCTTGCTGAACTTTTCCAGCTGTGCAGTTTTGGGTTTTTTTTTTTTTTTTATGGACAAGTAAACATTGGATCTGTCCAAATATTTTTCCCATTGGTTCTGACATCTTATCTTCACTTGTCTCCTCCCTTGCCCTTTGGGAAACTGTAGAGCCCTTTGGGTTGATGGCTTCAGGGAATAATCTATAGTAATCACCAGGTTTTTCCCACGGTCATAAATATTTGGAACCCATTTACCTTATCATTCAAATAATTTCAACTCAGTACAATGGAATGAGCCTCTGCATGTGCTGTGTACTCTAACTAGAGACCACAGGGGATGAAAAGGTGAATAAGGCGCACCTTTGGGAATAATGGATGTGCACAGGATGGCGATGTCATGTGACATTCCACTAGACCAAAGTGCTATGGCACACAGGAGTGAGCAATCAAAAGTGACCAAGAGGATTAGGGTCACCTTCCATGTGGCTACTTAGCACACTGGACATCTGTTAGCACAAAGTATGGTTCTTTTCTCCTTACCTCCAGTTTGATAAATGTGACAGAATGGGGTGAGGGAGCTTTCTTACCCTATGGGGAGTGGGTCATATGGGAAAAGTGTACCCTATCCTGAGAGTAAGAAGCCTCTAAACCTGTGGCTGGAAGACCAGGAGGGAAGGGGAGGAAGGTTGGATCAGGGCTTAAAAAAAGAAGTGAGCTTGGCCTGGCAGGGATTTGTCTGGTACCAGGACCTCTTGGGGTTTTACTCTAGGGCCTGGACTGTGACACTCTGCTGAGCACAAGCCCTGGCAGGAGGAGGCTTTGACGCGCTGGGGCTGAAACAAGCCTGGACCCCGTCATTGAGACCTTCCAGCCAGGCTCTCTCTGTCCTTTGTCAGGGCCCGGGAAGCTCCGTATCATTCCTCCAGAGCGTTCTGCTTCCCTCCGGCCTCATTACGCAGTACATTAGCTGTGGGAACTAAACCCATTACAAAAAGGAGGGGGTGGAATTGGCACACAGGGAAAGAAGCCTTCTCAGATCAAGCTAACAACTTGTGCCTATTAACTAAAGAAGATCGTTAGAAAATTCCCATCTCCGTGTCTCCTCTCCCCCTGCCTGGCCCCCGTCCTCCTCACTTGCCATGTCAGATGAGAGAGAGAGAGAGAGCAAGGCTCACACGTGAGTTTGCCTGTTTCTTATACACATATCCAACCTTAAAGGGGCCTTGCTCCAGGCTCCGTAGAAGAGTAAGCTTGGGCTGGCAATGAAGAATTGCTTTGATGTTGAGTCAGATTTTAAGTGAACAGGACTTTTCCTCCTCAAAGATAGTTCTTTTTGGCTCGGTTGGGGACAGTGACTAAACTATATTGTCACACTTCATGACTAGTTTCTATCATTCCATAACAAAATAGACAAAGGGGAATTATTTTATTTCTACTAATTGATTATATGAATATTAGAGTTGGAAAGTTACTTTGAGAATAATCAATTTTGACCTGTTTTTACAGACAGGGACATCAAAGCCCAGAGTGAGAATGATGTGCCCCACCCTACAAGAATGACCAGACCTTGTTTGTAAGTCTGGGGCTCTTTCTTTTCCAATAAGCTTCCTCCACTTTGCTCATTTCCTCTTTCAGTTTTCTTCCCTCCTTGGCCATGTTCCCTAGCTAAGGATTGCAGACCATCCACAATAAAATTCCAGTGAAGCATCTTTGATATTAGGCAACATGGGGTTGGGGTATCAGTGGTGGCCTTGCCACCTATTCTTCCTATCTCCAGTGCTAAAAAACAAAACAAAACAAAAATGAACAACAACTAAAAAACCCTGTACAAGATATGGTTGCCTCTGGTCTCAGGGTAAAGGTCTGACCACTTTCTCTGTGTTGTCCTTGTTCTTACTCAAATAGAAGAACTTCACTGCCCCATTCCTACATCTAGGACTCCTCCTCACACCCATTTCTTTTTTTTTTCTTTTCTTTTCTTTTTTTGAGAGAGGTGAAGGGAGAAAGAAAGAGAGGGAGAGAAACATCGATTGTCGCTTGCGCACCCCTAAATGGGGACCTGGTCCACAACCCAGGCATGTGCCCTGACTGGAATCAAACTGGCAACCTTTCAGTTTGCGGGATGACACCCAACCCATGGGCCCAGTGGTCAGTGTGCCCTCGCACCCATTTCTATGTCCAGAGGCAAGCTCTACCAGGCATTGACCTGGTAAACGTGTCTTAAGTCTCTGTGCACTTTCCCCCACTGAGCATCTGAGCTCAGTCTAAAACTGCTGCATTGAAGAGAGCCATGTGGAGAAGACAAGTCCTGTGCGGCGCTCCCCGGGCCTCCTCAGGTCCCTGGAGAAAACATATTTGGGGGGAATTTCAGAAACTCAACCATCTTTATAGTGTGGAATACTGAGAAAAGTAATTTTTCTCCTTTAATCAGAGCCCTTTTTCATTTGAGTGTGTGTGTGTGTGTTTACTATACTCTTTAAAAAGGTCTGATTAGCATTTCCTTTTCAGTTGCTGCTTCTCCATCCCAGCTGCACCAATTGTGGTCAGTAAAACAGAATTGGTGCAATAGCAATTCAGGAAAGCAGCTGAAAGGGAAAGAGTGAAGAAAAAACAAGAGGGTGAGTTTTCTTAGAGCTTGAAGAAACTACTCCAATTAAAAGGATAGAGAAGAGATGGAATGAGACATTTGGAGGGAGCAAAAAGATTCCCAAAAAAACAGGAGCCTGAATTACATGGTAAAAAGGGAGAGAGTTGACTCGAACTACCTATATATACTGAGAAATGAATGACCTCCCCCCAAAAAGCCACATGTGAAAGATGCAAAAGAGAATTTTCAGAACAATACCTGGGACAGAAAAGGCTGAAGTGTTTTTTTTGTTTGTTTTTGGTTTTTTAGTAGAGATGGAAATCTTATTTCCTTTCCCTGGTTTTTCTTTTTATTAATGCTTCTTTTAATATATTTTTTTCTAATAGAAGGAAATGAAATTATCCAGTCAGCCACAGAAGGAATATGGCTTCTTGCCTTTGGGTGACTTACATGATGGAGTTAGGGCTGATCTAACTATCCTCGCTTTGGGACTGAATCTGGATTTTTTTTTCTTATGTTCCCTCCTTGACCTTAAGCACACTTTCTTCTGATAAGTCATTTTCCCCTTCCCTTTAACGTTTTGGGTGTTGGAGGACTTCATGAGTTTATTTTGCAGAAGTACTTAGAGTTCAATGGGTTAAAGGCACCAGAGAAAGGGTGAAACAGTGTTCCTAATGATGATTCTCTGGATCCTTTATGAAGGTTGCATGTAAAACATTGCTGTGACCGCTCATTTTTATAGGCTTTTAACTCACCCCTCAAAATTACCTAATTGGAACTGACATATCTCCAGCTGGCTCTCAGTCCCAAAGAGGTTGTTCTTGGAAAATATGACCTCTTATTGTCTATTTTCAAATGTATAAGGGAGGCCAGGGGATATGGACTTTCCTGGGAAGTGTCAGTACTGACGTCTACATTCGGAGGAAGTCTGTAAGTCATCAGAAAGTGACTTGGAGTGATGGGCAGAACCATGTTCCTCTAGTCATTTTTCACAAGCCAAAGCAAATGAGGTGTGTTTGTGAGATCGCACAGTGGCCCTAAGCCTTGTTCTCTCTTAAGGTTCACGTCATCCAGCACAGTGTGTCAGTAGTGAAGAGTTTAAGATCTTGCGTCCAAAGACCAGTGCTTAAATCTCAGCTCCACCACTGACTTGCTAAGCAAACCTGAGCAAGTTACTGCCTTCTCGA
Source organism: Carollia perspicillata (assembly GCA_004027735.1). Lineage (NCBI taxonomy): Eukaryota > Metazoa > Chordata > Mammalia > Chiroptera > Phyllostomidae > Carollia > Carollia perspicillata. The sequence continues at coordinate 9,583 of PVKM010010271.1, forward strand.
AGTTGCTTTGTTTCAAAAATGGATATACATTATTTGCTCCAGAGAATTTCTGGGGTGATTGTTAAAATGCATGTAAAGTACCTACTACATAATAAGTTTCCAATAAATCCTAGAAATATTTTGTAATGGACCAGGAGTCGGGAGATCTGGTGTTAAAATACATCTGAGTTCAAAAATTGGCTCTGTCACTTTCTCGCTGTGTGAGCCAGGACACGTTAATTAACTTGTCAGTACCTCAGTCTCATCATCGATAGAAAGTGGGTAAAAACATCTACTTTATTCTGTGAACTAAATTAGATAACTTGTATAAAATTGTGGTCTATATCAGGTAGATAATCCATGGCAACAATTCTTAGGTTTATTTCTTAGACTTTGATATTCTTCCTGCCTTCAAGTACGTATGTGGCCTTGAATAGGTTACCTAATTTTCAAAGACCCCAGTTTCCCTCTCTATCGAACAGGGGTAAAACTAAATCCCTATTGTTCATTCCAACCCTGTGATTTTATAAACTCTATTTTTATGAGTTTTCTGTTTCAAAAATGCCTAGTAAATGAGAATTGAGTCTCCAGAGCTGTTCCCAGGATACCTATAGAAGCCCCTGTTGCCCGGTGACCCTCTGCCCACCTCCTCTCAGCCCGCAGACTCACTGAGCTGCCACTGGCTTAGACAAAGAGCAGAGACTGCCAGGGTGAAGCAATTGTTCCTGCACTTGTTGAGCTTTTGTGTAGTTGAAGACACGATATCTAGATATGCAAAGAAAAAGATTGAAGTGCAAAGCAAATATCAATAAGTTCCCATTAATGGGATTATATAGAATTAAAGTCAGACCTGGTGACAGGTTCAAATTGTAGCTCCATCACTTACAACGGTTTGACTTTGGGCAAATTCCTTTACCTTGGAGTCTTGGTTTTCCCTTTGATATCATAAGGCTTTTAAAAATGAAACAGTTCTTGTGAGGATTAAATAAGATGATTCACAAAGGTGCTCAGTACAGTGGCTGGCGTATCAGAGCCCTCACAATGTTAGCAGTTGCCACTATTAAATATTGCAATGGTTATTATCATAGTTAACTGAAAAAGCCTCACAGAAGAGATATGTAAAGAAATGCACTTGAGGTAGAGACAGAGTTTGGCAATAGGGAGCAGTCAGGGATGGTCAGTGTCAAGTAGCACATCTGTATGTGAATCTCCCATGGAGGAACCCAACAGCTGCAGAGTTTAAAAACTTTCCAGGTAATTCTGACACAAAGCCAAGGCTGGTTTGAGAACAAGACAGTCACAGGCAAGATTCATTAAGTGCAGACCACTAGACAAATAATTGAGATTCCTGGCCTCTGTCTCTGCCTCTGCCCCAAAGTAGCTACTTGTCCCTGGCAATTACTTCATCTCTTTGCAGTTCAGTTCCTTCACTTGTAAAACAAGGAGGGATGATCTACCCCGAGTAATTACTAAGTCTCCTTCCAGCTCCCGTGTTCAAGGATCTTAAACACCTTTTCTCGACTGAACGAGAATCCCTGTTCAGGCATCATTACTCATCCTTCCTTTCCGTTTCATCTCTTGGATTATTTTCTCAAGCTGACAGGCTTGTAAGAGAGCCCTCGTGTCTTCCCACCACACCCCTCCTAGGTCACCGTGTGGATTATATTATTCCACTCCTCAGCCTGACTTGGCCTCTGCCTGGTACCGTGGAAAGGGGCCCTACTGAAAGGCAGTGTACAGGGACTCGGGTCACTGAGCGACTTGGAACTTGGTGTAACTTGGGGCTCCTGATAATAGCAGTAATTGCTCGCATTTCTTGAGCATTTACAACACATCAAGCGTGGTACTAAGAGCTTTAATCTATTATCTGGTTTAATCCTCACAATAGCACTGTGACGTTGGCATGATTATTCCCATTTTATAGCTGTAGATATTGAATCTGAGACTTAAAGAGATTAAATAACATGCCCAAGATCACACAACTGGTATGTGGTGTAGGCAGGGCCCACGCCCTAGTCTGCTGGGCTCCAACATCAAGGCTTTCCTCTATCCTCCCAGCTACTGCTCATAAACCACAAATCACAGTCATTTCTTTGTGTCAAGAAGTGGATCACACAAGAGGGGTGCAGGCTTCCTCATGTATAAGGCACTGCTTTGTTTTGTTACGTCAAGGGGGTCTTGAGAAGTCATTTACTCCTTTACCTGCCCTTAGAAACCTCACCTGCCCCCTTCCAGTTGACCTATCCAGTCTCAACACCCCCAGACCACCTGTGGTCAACCATCTACCGTGGAAGCAGCATTGCTGAGTTGTTAAAGGTACGGTCTGTGGCCTGGCACTGCAATGGCCAATATGATATCCATGTGCCATGTGTGACTATCAAGCACTTGAGACATGGCTTGTCCTTATTGAGAATGTGCTATAATAAGTATAAAGCACATACCAGACTTAATGTAAAAAAAGTCAAACACCATATTAATACTCCTTCCGTTGATTACATGTTGAGATGATCATATTTAGGAAATACGGGTTAAATAAAATATTAAAATCAATTTCACCTCTCACTACGTTGTATTTTTAATGTGGCTACTGGAACATTTAAAATGACATATGTGGCTAACATTTGTAGCTCACATTATGTATCGGTTGGCACTGGTCTAGAGTAAAACCACCAGCATGTGAATTTCAGCTCTGCTACATCCTACATGTGCACACTTGGGCAAGTTAGTTAAGTCTTCTGTGCTTCTGTGCTTCAGTTTCCCCATTTGGGAAGCAGAGATAATAAGACCAACTTTGTATGGTTGTTGTGAGCATTTAAATGACTTAAGTTTCCCAAACAGTGCCTGACTCATTTGTGTACTACTTATAAATAGTCACCGATGTCAGAAGCCAGGTTCGTCTCTTGCCTGTGTTGTGCTGTTTTCCTGGGTCGAAAAGCTCTCCACCTCTTGGGGTTCTGCATCCTCCGAAACAGCATGGCTTCTTGGAGCTTCTGACACTTTCTTTATATTGTCATTGAGTTTTTTGCCTTGTTAGTTATCATTTTAGTGTGCTTGCCTGAAGTATAGTTTGAAGTAGGCTGTGAGCTCCTTGAAATAATCAACCTGTATCTAATTGGGCTGGCCAAAAAGTTCGTTTGTTTTTTTTTTCCCTGTTAGATGGCTCCAGTAGTGCTGAGTTGTCTTTAATGTCATTTGAAACAATTTTGTTAGATTGTATTGTGACAGCTGTCAGATCAGGGTGCATTAAAAAAAACTTATCAAAATTCGTGAATTCTTGTATAGCCATTTTAATATTGAAGATGGAAGAAAATAAGCAACATTTTCGGTATATTATACTTTATCATTTCAAGAAAGGTAAAAACATAACTGAAATGCAAAAACAAAAAGATTTGTGCAGTGTATGGAGAAGTTGCTGTGACTGACTGAACATGTTAAAAGTGGTTTGCAAAGTTTTGTGCCAGAGATTTCTTGCTGGGCAATGGTCTACGGTTAGGGAGACCAGCTGAAATTGATAGCGAGCAAATCGAGACAGTAAATGAGAACCATCAACGTTATACCACACAGGAGATAGCCAGCATACTCAAAATATTGAAATCAATAAAATTATTGACGAAAATGAAAAATATGTCTTTTATTTTACAGAAAAAACTAAGTGGACTTTTTGGCCAATGGAATATTTACCTTTGTACTTCCCTTCCTGTCAAGTCTTGCACAGACCTGACATGGGGCCTGGTCCAAGTGGTGGTGCTGGGTAATTGACAAATGGACTCACATGCCTCCCCTGCCTCCCCTGCCTCCCCTGACAGGACGATGAGAATTTTCCACATGCTTTTGGACTCCTTTAAAGGAAGTGGTCACCATTCCTCTGGTCATATTTTTTTTGTAATTTATTTATTTTTTTAGTATATTTTATTGACTATGCTATTACAGTTGTCCCATTCCCCCACCTTTATTCCCCTCTGCCCTGCACTCCCCCTCCCATCCTCATTCCGCCCCCCACCTTAATTCATGTCCATAGGTCGTACATGTAAGTTTTTCGGCTTCTCCGATTTCCTATACTATTCTTAACCTCCCCCTGACTATTTTGTACCTACCATTTATGTTTCTTATTCCCTGTACCTTTTCCTTCATTCTCCTCACTCCCCCTCCCTACTGATAACCCTCCATGTGATCTCCATTTCCATGATTCTGTTCCTGTTCTAGTTGTTTGCTTAGTTTGTTTCAGCTTTTTTTTTTAGGTTCAGTTGTTGATAGTTGTGAGTTTGTTATCATTTTACTGTTCATATTTGTGATCTTCTTTTTCTTAGATAAGTAAGTCTCTTTAACATTTCATATAATAAGGGCTTGGTGATGATAAACTCCTTGAACTTGGCCTTATATGGGAAGCACTTTATCTGCCCTTCCATTCTAAGTGATAGCTTTGCTGGATAGAGTCATCTTGGATGTAGGTCCTTGCCTTTCATGACTTGGAATACTTCTTTCCAGCCCCTTCTTGCCTGCAAGTTTTCTTTTGAGAAATCAGTTGACAGTCGGATGTGCGCTCCTTCGTAGGCAGCTCTTTTCTTTTCTCTTGCTGCTTCTAGAATTCTCTCCTTCTCTTTAATCTTGGGTAATGTAATTATGATGTGCCTTGGTGTGTTCCTCCTTGGGTCCAACTTCTTTG
>PVKM010010271.1:14324-35334 GCA_004027735.1 Carollia perspicillata
CTGGAAGTCTATTTCCTTTGCCAGATCGGGGAAGTTCGCCTTCATTGTTTTTCAAGTAAGTTTTTGGTTTCTTACTCTTCCTCTTCTGGTACCCATATGATTTGGATGTTGGAACATTTAAAGTTGTCCTAAAGGCTTCTAATTCTCTCCTCTTTTTTTTTTTTTTTTTTTTTTTTGAATTCTTGTTTCTTCATTCTGTTATAGTTGAATGTTTACTTTTTCCTTCTGGTCCAAACCATTGATTTGATTCCTGGTTTCCTTCCTGTCACTGTTGGTTCCCTGTATATTTTCCTTTATTTCGCTTTTCATAACCTTCACTTTTTCCTCCATTTTGCAACCGTACTCAACCAATCCTGTGAGCATCCTTATTACCAGTGTTTTGAACTCTGCATCTGATAGTTTGGCTACTTCTTCATCCCTTAGCTGTATTTTTTTCTGTTTGCTTCGATCTGTTCTTTCATGTTCTTTTGGGCCATTTTTTTTGGTCTGGGCATGCCTGTTGTGTAGTAAGGTGTGGAGCTTTAGGAACTTGCTAGAGTGGGGCAACCCACTTCTAGGCTTTGTGGTACTGTATATGGGGGAGGGGTCCAAGAGGGAGTAATGCCGCTTGTTCAGCTCTCTAGGTTTTCAGTCACTCCCACCGCTACCCATAAGCAAATTGGGCCCTTCTGGTGCTGATTCCTGGGTGGGTGGTTTTGTGTATGTTCTAGGACCCTATGGGTCTGTCCAACAAACTTTCCTGTGAGGCTGGGAGTTTCTCCCACTACCACAACCCTCACGGTTTTTTTCAGCCAGAGATTTTGAGTTTTTATTTACCTATACTTGAACCCTGTTGCGTGGTCTGTCTGGCTCCCCAGTTGTTCCTCCCAGTTTATCTGCATGCACATGTGGGACTGCCCACTCCACCAGCTGCAGCCTTGCCACAGTCCTCTCTACCCTGGCTGCCCATCTCCACCCCTCCTACCAGTCTGGATGAATGTTTCTTCTTTAACTCCTTGGTTCTCGAATTTCCATACAGTGTGATTTTCTGGTAGTTCTGATATTTTTTGTTTTTAAATTTGTTGTTGTCCTTCCTTCTTTTGGTTGAGTGAGGAGGTACAGTATATCTACCTACACCTCCATCTTGGCTGGAAGTCCCTCCTCTGGTCATTTTGAGCCACCATGGTCTCTTCTGGTTATTCTCTCCAGCATAGAAAAACCCTATCTTTCATTCCTATTGACCCTCCACTTGTCTTGATTGATGGCTCCCCATCCACCCCCAGCATGTAAACCTTGAGATCAGATATAATTCAAAACCTTGAAAGAAGTGGCCTGGGTTCATTTAATTCTGATTGCACTGATGGTTTGAAAAGATAGTTGTCTTAATTAGGTAAGCCCTCTCTTGGCTAATGCTGCAGTTCTGATGGTCTTGTGGTTGTGCTGTGGGTTGTGGCAGTCAGGGTGTGGGTATGATGGTAATGCTGTGGTTGTAGTGGTCGTGGTGTGGGTATGGTGGCACTGCTGTGGTTGTAGCAGAGAGCGGTGCTGCTGCTGCTGTGGAGAATGATTCTTTCTGTGGTGTTGAAGGGAGTTTGAAGCACCAATGCACACCGTCAGGCAGCCAGATCTTCATATCTGCCAGACAGCTAAAGTCTGTCATTACCCTTTTTGGGAATTGACCCAGGAAGGGAAACTTTTACCAACTTTGGACCCACTCACAGTTCAGGGAACATGTCTTCTGGGGAACTAAAATCCCCTCAAACTACCTACCTCTGAGGGGAAGGATCCTGGTTTTGATTTCTCTTTAACAATCTGGATTTTAATAGGCTTGGCCAAAGACCCCTTGTGATACTGATAGGGAAACTATGCCACTAACAGCCCTTTCTTTTGAATTATACATGGTGTCCCTGAGAACCACCCTTAAAATACTCCTCGTCACGTAGGAGATCGTATGTAGTGAGTTCTGAATCCTCAGGTGGTACTGAAGCTCCAGGATGCTCAAAGGAGAGGGGATCTAAAGGACACGGGGATGGAATGTGAGGGCCCCCATGGGAGAATTTTGCAACTTTTCCAGTTTCCTCAAGGCCAGCCCTGAGAGTAGGATCCAGCTGAGCTCTGGAGTGTAGATTGGTAGGTATTGTTGATGCTGTGTGGCAGTACCCAGACCTCCCTTCTGGACAGAAGGCCTTATTTCCTTGGCCTGCTGGGAGTGCCTCTGGCTCACAGCACTGAGCTGTCAGCCCTGCCTGGAATCTTGCTTGCTGAAGAGAGAGCACCTTTTCCATGATCATGCTGCCCTCCCAGAGGCAGCCTGTACCAGCCTGGACATTCAAGGATTTAAAGACTTGGCCCATGACTCAGTCTGGGACAACTCTACAGGGTGAGCTGAAATAGATGGGCTGGTTGAGGCCTTACAACTTCATTGCAGCCCAGGTTTCCCTTCAGCCCTTCCATTTCCTACCCTCACCCTGTAGACGTTGATACCAAGAGCACGTTCCAATAAATTTTCTTTACACTAATCTGCACTTCAGTATCTGCTTCCTGGGAAATCTGACCTGCAACATTTGGTCCTCTGGGTCGCTTAGGGTGAATCTGTGATGCCCTATAACACCCTTACTACACAACCATTGCCAGGTGGTTTTTAGGATCCACTTCATCTCTCATCTACTCTTGTTCTTCATTCACTGTTTGGGCCACTCTGACATGGTGCCTGTACTCCCCACACTAATGGTGAGTTCATTTTGAGTTTCAATAGATACACACATGCATGCTGTTCAGATACCAACCAGAACCTTCCTAAGGGAGAGGGATGTGCCTTGTTTTCTCATTGTATCTTCCCACATCTCAGGTTTAGGGTCATTCTTCTCTGGGAGAATAATTAGTGCTTCCTGTCAAGGCTGACTTCCAAAATTCTCTTGGACTTAGTGATCCTCTGAGCCCTTCACCATAGAAAAATGTCACAGACTCTGGGGAGCTCTGAAGTCATGTAATCCACTTCTCACTGATAGGAGTCCTCCTCGGCATCCCTGAAAGGGAGCTGCACTTCAGTTGACATTTTAATCAGGAGTGCTCAAGAAGTCATCTAGTCTCACTGCTAAGCGCAGTCCTGAACTGACTGCAAGCCCAGCACCTTAGCTATCTGTTATTAATCCCAAACAAAGCAGCCTAGAGAGGTTAAGTCAGCTGACAAGAACACTCAGGAAGCCAGATGGTAAAATGAAAGTATAACTAAAGGCTATCATAATGTATTTTGCTTTGCTTATCTAAAAACAAGCTAGGCAAGCTGAAAATGCACATCTGAGTCCTATGTAGCCTTGTAAATGTGGAATGATCCTCCAAAGGCCAGCTGCAGCATTTTTGGCTTAAACTTTACAAGACCAGCAGCAAGTATGCTTATTCTTTAGGCTCAAAGAACCAGTTTCCTCAGATGCCCTGGCAGTCCCTCCTAGTTTCTTACAACCCAGACAGGTAGGAAGTTCCCTCAGCTATCCAATCAAAATCCTCCTCTTAGTTTCTGTAACACCTGTCTTCAATGGAGGGCAGGGAAGAGCTTGCCCTTCATACCTCATGGACTTGCCTGCACTTGACTCTCAGTCCTTCTTGGGAAAAATGGCTTCTCTGGTGGGGTGCGTATGTGTCCACAGCACTATTCCCCATGGCCAAGTGCCAAGTGACGAAAGTGTTGGGGCTTTTGAAATTGTCAAAGAAACTGATTTCCTTGTCAAGTCTCGTCCTGTACAGTTGGAGGGCCAAATTCTACTTTTGTGTTAGCTGCCATGCAGATCAAAGGCTGCTGACAAGGAGCTGAAGGGTTTGTGCCTGGTCTTCTTCAACCTTTCCTCAGTCCAGCCGAATGCTCCTGACTTTCGGCTTTCTTGAACTCTCTTATCAATCCTTCTTTGTGGGCCAACAGATGAAGGGCCTGGGAAATAATTTTGAGCGACATAACTCAGAGCATTCTTAAATTTGCAGCAAGGAGGAGACCAGAGAAAAGAGGAGACAAGGGTAGGTATGGGGAGAATCATCCATTGCTGCAGAAAATGCAGGCATATTGAAAGTCCAGAACTGAGGGCTGAGCTCCAGTGGCAGCATCAGAGGAGGAGATGGGATGAGATATCAGCCCCTGGTACAGACTAGAGAATCTTTACCCATGGGGTCTTACAGAAGGGGTAGGCTTTCCCTTGATCAACTTTGGGTATTGTGTAAAGGTGGGACACAAAAAGATGACCTTTGAAGCCCCTTCCTACATCATGTTTATCGTAAGACCATGAGGTAAGTGAATGAGGGACTAGTTCAAGTTATCAGTAAACCCTTACATATATCGGGAGGTATATAAAAGTCCAGGGGTATGACTGGGGGGTGGGGTAGAGCTGAACAATTGTGGAAACCATCCAAGTGCCCCAGGAAGGAGGTGTGGGAGTAAACAGAGTGGTGCATGGCACCAGGACAGCATGCTTCTGGAGTCATGAGGGCCCGTTGTGGGCTTTTCGATTCAAGCTTTCACTTTAGTCTTTTGAACATCGCTAAGCACCATCCCTTTGTTGCTCTCTCCTCCACACCTCTTTCTCCTCCCAGGCACCCCAGTTTTTCTGATCAGAAGAAATGGCCCACATGCATTCCTCTATTTACAGGCCACCTGCTCACCTCCATTTGAACCAGATAAGGGAGGTTCTCAGTCTTTTCTTTTAACTATTACTGGAGACAGAGAGGTCTTAAACACAGGCAAAGACGACACCTCCAGCCGAGATTGAGTGCTGGTGCATGACCACACATTTACCGCTTCCTTTTTACCTCGGCTGCCTCTTGCGAGCTGTAAGATCCCAAGACCAGGGACTCTTACCTCTCTAGATGGCCATTTCTTCTTGTTCATTCTCCATTTGTTCTCCTACACAGTGCTTACAATCATGTGCCATCCCAGTCTATTTGGTTCTTGAGCTATAGCTAAAGGTTGGATGGTAAATTTGCATAGAGAAGAATCCCACATTATCTTAATCTATTTGGTTTCTGCATTTCAGGTAGCAAGTAGTGAGAACCCAGATAGCAAGGTATTATCCAGAAGTTTATCCGAGTCACTTTAGTTTAGGTAGTAAGTTTTACTAGGTCCCAAGTTTAGGTAATAAGGTTTAGTTTAGGTCCCAAGTTTAGGTAGTAAGGTTTACTTGCACTTTCATTCATTTCCATAAAAGTGTCTCTCACTGAACAGTAGGTTTCTTGAAGGTGAGCACCATGTTTCTCTATATTTCTGTCTGGCACAAAATGAGCTGCCTAAATACTTCATAAACAAATCCAATTATATAAAAAGGGTAGACATTTGGAACTGGATTTGATGGGATTGAGCACTAGAGCATGAAGTTTTTAAAATACACTGGTGTTCATACCTCATCCTGGACCACTTGCATCAGAATGGAGTGTTTGAAAGCTCCCAGATGATTCCAGTGGGAATTCAAGGTTGAGAACTACTAATCTAGCATAATTTGCTAATTATGGAAAGCTCCATGGTGTGTCTATGCTACTGCTAGTAAGTTTGGCCTTTACCAGTTGACACATGTTAGGGAAATCTTCCCATCCACAGACATTTCTTTATTTGCATGGAGCCAGGTAGGCAACACCCAGGTTTGTTGAACCATCTGGGCCATTGAGAATGTCAGTATAACTTGATTGCTGTCTTCATTTCATTACCAAGCCCTGCAGAATGCTGAATACAGGGAAGGTTATGAAAGGACCTAGGCAACGTGCCTTGTTTCCAGGACAGAAACAGGACTAGGGCTGCATGTGAACCTTTATGAAGCAGTACAACAGTAATTACATACCAAAGTACATGGTGGGGATCAAAATGGTTGCAGGAGTTCAGAGGAAGGGTAGTGTTACACAGAGAGGTCAGTCTTGAGCTGGACCTCAAATGGTGAGTAGGGAGAAGACGCTTCCCATTCTAGGCACTAATAGTGGACCTGACAGTGATGGAGTTCTCTGACCAGGACCCCTCTCCTCACCTCTGACCTGCACCACCCTTGAAACACATCCAATCTCCCTGCTGCTAGGTGAAGTCTGACAGGGACAGCAACATTTTTCAGACTCCATTCATCTGCCCTCACATCAGCTTCCCACTGCTCTCACTTCATGGACCTTCATATCTTGGTTAAAAACTCAGCCCCGACATCCATCCCAGTACCCATGATTCAGCGATAGATCTGGATTTCTTGGTCTTATGGTCCACTTAGTTCTACATTCTCTTGGCTTCAGCATCTCTGAGAGCATTAAGTGAGGGACAGTGTCTCCTATGCATGGCTCCTGGGCCTCTCCTTAGCTGGGCCTCTTTCTCCCTAGCAGCTATACCCCAGAATTCCGAGGCATTGCTTCAGCCACACCAAAGAAGAAGGTAGCAGTTGATGTCCGATCTTATAACAGACACTCCCAACATTCTTTATATCATGTAACACATAAGAAAAATGATAATATTCAGAGTTAGTGGAGCTGCCTGCTATTTGCTGCCTTCCAGACGTGGCCAACCCCGTGGGCTGAGGGGACCGACACCCGCACGCCTGGGACTGAGCTGCTGCACACCAGGAGGAGGGCCGTGTTCTGTGTGACTGCTGCCAGCTGATGCCCCTCGTCTCTGTCAACCTCCAGACCAGCCGAACTGTCCTCAGTTAGTTTATCTTCACTTTAAAAAGAAAGAAAAAATTTCAAAGGAGTTATAGATGTTAAAGCCAAAAATTAGACATTTTGGCTTCAAAACTAGGCTTTGATTACTTAGTAGGGCACAGAACTGGTTCAGACATGAGCAAAAATGTGTCTCTTGTCATAGTTCTTAGAAAAGATGAAACTCCTAAAGGTGCTGAGCAATATTGCTTCTCCCAGTTGGGAGGGGCCCTTGCTCTTGCCAATGTGACATGTTGTGTAGCCATTTTCAGTGGGACCCTCTCAGAAGCCATGGAGGAACTGTAATCTGAAAGTCGATTCCCACACCTTAGTGAGAACAGGATGGAATGGAGGCAAAGTCCCAGCACTGCTGCTCGGAGGTTCCATCTGAAGGGCAAATTAGTGCTCAGGGGTGCACACCAAAGTCTGCTGGGGTCCAGGCTGGAAGTTAGAGAAAGTACCTGTGAAAATAGTTGAATGTCTCAACAGATGGACAGAATGTACCAATGAGTTCAGAAGGAAGGCAGCAAGAACCCTAGAAACTTGAGGTCCAGGCAGGAGGGTGGAGAGCCAGCACTGCTGGACTCCGAAGTCTCCAAGGCTGAGAATTAGCAAGGTGCAAGGAATACCATGACCACATCTCCCCTACACTGCCGCCATGCTCAAGAGGGCTCGAGAGTAGGGATTCCAAAGCCCAATTGGAGAATCAGATCACCCATTAGGCTGTGGATGGACCAAGCCAGGGAGAGACAGGTAAGCCTGATGCTGGGGAGGAGGAAAAGCTAAACTAGGATATCCAGATGGGATCTGAGTTAAAGCAAGTGAGCAGCCAAGAGTAGTATGTACTCTTCCAAGTTAGGGATTTTGTCTTATTTGTCTCTGTGTTCCTATACCTAGCACAGACCTGCCACACAGTTGAATTAATTTTTCTAAATGAATGGATGACTAGAGGGCTGAGCCCAAAGTCCTAAGTATCAAGTGGCTCAAGCCAGAGTCCAGGGCTGCAGGGGCTGAGAAATGAAGTCAGGCTAACTTGCGTGTAATAGATGTCCGTACAGTTCATCTGTAAGCATGCTGGGCAAGTACAAGGAGAGCATTGCAGTCTCAGGGCACGGGGTGAGTAACAGCGACAATAGCACCTCACAATTCTGTGGTATTTTCAGGTTCACAAAAGGTACTCACTTTCCTTATCTAGTGCATCTGTCTGCACAACAACCCTCTTGCGGATATCCAAGAGTGGATTAGATGTGCTCCCTGTCCTCAGACCATGCTTTTCTTCCTTGAGTGCCAATCAGATGGAGTGGAAGCCAGTGAATTGTTTACCTATAACACATGTGGAGTGGGAAGTCAGAAGGCCCAGAGAGGAAACCTTGGCTCCATTCGAAAGCCAGCTGTGCAAGGAGCCCTAGTGGATGATGGGCCAGGAAGCCAGAATAAATATTGAACTTTCTTTTTAAAACACTGTGCTGGTGTGACTGTTGCCATTGTGGGGGGCAAGCTGTGAACACTAAATATTTACACTTTCTAATTGTTCCCACCAAACTGCTGGATGCCCTCATCCTACTGTAAGTTATCTCTTTGTTTATTTGTTTGGTCGCATTTATACATTCATTCATGTCATTTACTTTCTTATTTTTTTAAATTTATTTATTAGTGTGGGAAAGAGGTTGGGGGAGGAGGAGGAGGCAAACAGCAATTGAGTAAAGATTCTCTTCCATCTCAGAGAGGAAGTAAAACCACAGGTGGAAAGTAGAGGCAGAAAAAGTGCTGACTGGCTTATAGATCTTTTACTCAGAGTTGAATTTTTTAAAACCCTTTTTATTTTGGAATCATTTTAGATTTACCAAAATGTTGCAAAGACAGAAAAGAGACTTCGCGTATATCTTTCGCCCATCTTCCTCTAACACTAACGTCTTCCTCAGCCAGGCCATTTGTCAAAACCAAGATGCTGGCATTGCTACACTCCTACTAACCGAACTCTACAGTGTACTCCGTGCGTCAGGTTCCCCACTACTGGCCTCTTCTGTGCCAGGACTCCATCCAGGCTACCACACTGCATTCAGTCAGCACACCTGCATAGTCTCCTTTGATCGGTGTCCATTTCTGTCTTTCTCTTTTCTTTTTTTTTCCTATGATCTTGACAGTTTTAAAGGGTGATGGTCAAGTATTGTGTAGAACGCCTGTCAATTTTGGTTCATCTGATATGGTCTTGTGATTAAAGTGAGGCGATGGGTTTGGGGAACAAAGACAATGGAAGCGAAAGGCCCTTCTTGCTGTAGCACATCAGGTGACACACACTATCAGCATGACTTGTTACTGGTGATATTCACCTTGATTAGGAAGGGTGTCTTCCCATAGAGTTACTGTTTTTCTGTAGAGTTACTATTTTTCTCTTCCTCTATTCTGTTGTTTGGAAACAAGTTAGTAAATCCAGCCCACACTCAAGGGGAGAGGGATCAAGCTCTACTTCTGGGATAGGGGTTACCTACACATATTTGAAATTATTCTATAAGGGGGATTTGTCCCTTCTCTTCCCTTATTTATTCAGTGATTTACCTGTACTAGTATATCGGTTTCTTAAGGCTGCCCTAACAGATGACCACAGACTAGGTTGCTTAAAATAACAGACATATGTTCTTTCACAATTCAGGAGGGAGAAGTGTGAAATGAAGGTGTGGCCAGGGTTGGTTCCTTTTGAAGGCTCTGAGGGAGAACCAGCCGATGTATGTCTCCTGGCTCTCGGGTCAGAAGGTGGGTTGCTGGCAAGGCAGGGTGTTCGTTGGCATCACTTTGATCTCTGCCTCTATCTTCCTATCACCACTTTCTTCTCTGCGTGTGTCTCTTTGTTCTTTTCTCTTAAAAAAACACCGGTCATTCAATATAGGACCGACCTTAAATCCAGGATGATTTCATTTCAAGGTTTTTAAACTAAGTACACCTACAAAGAGCCTATTTCCAAATAAGTCACATTGTAACGTTCCAGTGGACATGAATCTTGAGGGGACATAATGCAACCCAATATAATCAGTATGGACTCAGGGATATTTATTTTACTCTTTGGATTAGAATCTCTTTGTTTGTTTGTTTGTTTGTTTGTTTGTTTATTCCCTCAAATCGTTCCAGCTTTGGCCACAGGGGCTCTTTCAGTTTAGCATCTGTATCCTTTTAAGATGTCCCCATCTTTCCTTCTCCTTTCTTTTACTTCCTTTTCTCTGTTTCTGTGTCCAGGTAAAACATTTCCCAAAGTTACTTAGGTCAGCTCCTTTTTTCCCTACTCCCCTTCAATAAGGTTATATTATACACATTTGCAACACAGATTCATTTGTCAAAGTCTGCATTCTAGGATCCCCAGTATCCTGGTTGGTTTTTCAAAATTGACTTTATTGTTTAGAGTAATTTTGGGTCTGCAGCAAAATTGAGCAGAAGATACAAAGACTTCCCATATACTCCCTACCCCACCTAGGCACAGCCTTCCCATTATCAACATCCCTCACCAGAGTGGTGCATTTGTTACAATTGATGAGCCTACACTGACACGTCATGATGCTCCAAAATTCGTACTTTTCTTATGGTTCATTTTTGGTGATATGCATTCCGTGGATTTGGACAAATATAAATGGTATGTATCTCCCATTACAGTATCATACAGAGTATTTTCACTTCCTTAAAAACTCTGTGTTTTGTCTGTTCATCTTTTGCCACTCTGTCCCCTGCCCCTGGAAACCACTCATCTTTTTGCTGTCCCCATAGTTCTGCCTTCTCCAGAATGTCGTGTTGTTGGAATCATGCAGTATGTAGCCTTTTCAGGTTGGCTGTTGCCTTCATGTCTTTTCATGGCTTGATCACTCATCTCCCCTTAGGGCTGAATAATATTCCAGTGTTGGGATGGAGCACAGTTTATTAATTTATTCACCTATGAAAGGACATCTGGGTTGCTTCCAAGTTTTGGCATTTAGGAATATAGCTGTTATAAACATTTTGAGCAGAATTTTCTGTGAATGTAAGTTTTCATCTCCTTTGGAAAGTGCCAAATAGTGTGATTTTTGGATAATTCTGTACAGTATGTTTAATTTTGTAAGAATACCAAATAGTCTTCCAATATTACCCCAATAATATATGATATATATCTTTTCATGTGCTTATTTGTCATCCAAATCCCTCTTTGGTGAGGTGTCTCTTAATGTCTTTAGTCCATTTTTTTAATTTGCTTGTTTGTTTTCTTACTGCTGAGTTTAGTAAATGAGTGGATCAATAAACTGTGGTGTGTTTACACAATGGAATACTATACAGCAGAAAGAAAAAAGGAACTCCCACCTTTCGTGAAGGAACTGGAGAGCATTACGCTAAGTTAAGTAAGCCAGGCGGTGAAGGACAGATACCATATGATCTCACCTATAAGTGGAACCGAATCAACAAAACAAACAAGCAAGCAAAAAATATAACCAGAAACACTGAAATTAACAACAAACTGACAGTGACCAGAACAGAGGGGAGAGGGAAATAACGAGGTTAAGAAGGGAAAGGGTCGTAAATGAACATGCACAAAGAACCCATGGACGAAGCCAAAGGGAGGTAGGACTGAGGGTGGGAAGTGGGGTGGGGAGGGTGGGGGGAAGTGGTGCTGGGAAAATGGAGACAACTGTATTCAAACATCAATAAAAGTTTTTTTAAAAAGACTTCCTTGTATATTTTAAATAGTCCTTTACCACATACATGTTTTGGAAATATTTTCTTCCAGTCTGTGGCTTAACTTTTCATTCTTTTGACAGTGTGTCTCACAGAATTTTTTTCACTTTAATTAAATCAGTTTATCAATTATTTCTTGTGTGGATCATACCTGTGATGTATCTAAAAAGTAATCGCTAGACCCACAGCCATTTCAATTCTCTCCTATATTATATTCTAGGAGTTTTATATACATTTGCACATTTTTTACATTTTGCTCTGAGGTCCATTTCAAGTTAATTTTTGTGAAGAGCATAAGGTCTACACCTAGATTGTTTGTTTTTTTTACATATGGGCGTCCAGTTATTCCGGCACCATTTGTTTTAAAGACTGTCTTTTTCCCATTGTATTGCCTTTGTTCCTTTGTTGGAGACTCAGTGACTCGACTCATGTGAGTCTATTTCTGTGTTTTCTGTTCCATTGAGCGATTTGTCTGCTCTTTTGCCAGCACCACACTGTCTTGATTCCTGCAGCTTAATAGTAAGACTTGAAATTGGGTAGCCTATCTCCCAAGTTTGTTCTTCAATACTGTGTTGGCTATTCCTGGGTCTTTTGCTTCTCCATATAAACTTTAGAATCAGTTTGCTGATATCCACAAAATTGCTAAAATTTTGATTGAGGTTGCATTGAATATCATGTTGGAAAAAATCAACAATTTGGCAAAAGTGAATCTTCCTCTCTATGAACATGGACTGTCTCCCCACTTTAGTTATTCAGTTCTTTGATTTCTTACATCAGAGTTTTATAGTTTTCCTCATAAATCTTATACATATTTTGTTAGGTGTATACTTAAGTATTTCATTTATTGGGGGGATGCTACTATAAGTGGTATATTGTTTTAATTTAAATTCTACTTGTTCATTATTATGTAGGAAAGTGATTGACTTTGTATATACTAACCTGTAACCTTGTTATAATCACTTATTAGTTCTAGGATTTTTAACATAGATTCGTTTCTACATTTTCTACATAAATGATCATGTTATCTGCTAACAGAGATAGTTTTTCTTACTTCCCAGTCTGCATACATTTTATTTTCTGTTCTTGTTTTATTGCATTATCTAGGACTTCTAGCATGATGCTGAAAATCACAGATGAGAGGGGACATTTGTGCCTTTTTTTCAGTCTTTGTGGGAAGGCTTTGAGTTTCTAACCATTAAGTACCATATTAGCTGTAGGTTTTTTGTAGATCTTCTTTATTACATTTAGGAAGTTCCTTACTATTTCTCGTTACTGAGAGTTTTCATTACAAATGAGTGTTAGGTTTTGTCAAATGTGTTTTCTTTTTCTTTCTTGTTTTTTTAATTAATTATTTTTTTATATTTTAGCTGTTGTTCAAGTACAGTTTTCTGTCTTTTACTCCCATCCCAGTCCACCCCCCCCAGTGCTCCCCACCTCCCTCCCATTTCCACCCCCCTTAGTTTTTGTCCATGTGTCCTTTATATTTGTTCCTGTGACCCCTTCCCCTTTTTCCCTGAAATTCCCTCCCCTCTCCCCTCTGGTTACTGTCAGCCTGTTTTCTATTTCAGTGTCTTTGGTTATATTTTGCTTGCTTGTTTGTTTTGTTGTTTAGGTTCCTGTTAAAGGTGAGATCATATGGTATTTGTCTTCTTTATCTATTTATATGATCATGTGAATTTTCTTTTTTAACCTATTGATTTGATTGATTATATTACTGATTATTAAATGCTGAACCAGCTTTGCGTATCTAGAATAAATCCCACTTGGTCAAAGTGTATAATTTTATATACATTGTTAGCTCTGACTTGCTGGTATTTTGTTGAGGACTTTTGCATCTGTGTTTATGAGAGTTATTGGGTACACCAAAATAAACTCAAGATGAATAAAAGACTTAAATATAAATTGTGACACTATAAAAGTCCTAAAGGAGAACATAGGCAGGAGAATCTCAGATATTCCATGCAGCAATATTTTCACTGTTTATGTCCCCTACAGCAAGGGACCTAAAGGATAGAATAAATAAATGGGACTACACCAAAATAAAAAGCTTCTGCATGGCTACAGAAAATATGAGCAAAAGAAGAAGGTAATGAACTGTATGGGAAAACATATTTGCCAATGTCTCCTTGGACAAGGGTTTGATCTCCAAAATATGTAAAGAACTCACACGACTCCACACCAGGAAGACAAACAATCCGATTAAAAAATGGGTAAAGGACCTGAGCAGACATTTCTCCAAGGAGGACATACAGAGGGCCCAGAGACATAAGAAAGGATGCCCTGCATCACTAGCCAGCAGAGAGAAGCAAGGTGAAACCACAATGAGATACAACTTCACACCAGTCAGAATGGCCCATTAACAAATCAGCAAATAAGTGCTGGCGAGATGTGAAGAAAAGGGAACCATCGTGCACTGTTGGTGGGGATGCAGACTGGTGCAGACACTGTGGAAAACAGTATGGAATTTCCTCAGAAAACTAAACATGGAACTGCCTTTTGATACAGCAACTCCACTACTGGGATTATGCCCTAACAATCCTGAAACACCAATTCAAAAGAACTTATGCACTCCAATGTTCATAGGAGCGTTATTTACAACAGCCAAGTTTGGAAACAGCCTAAATGCCCATCAGTAAATGCATGGTACATTTACACAATGGAATACATAGCCAAAAGAAGAAGGAACTCCCACCTTTCGTGACAGCATGGATAGAACTAGAGAGTATTATGCTAAATGAGGTAAGTCAGGCAGTGAAAGACAAATACCATATGATCTCACCTATAAGTAGAACCTAACAACAAAACAAACAACTGAGCAAAAAAGGACCAGAGACATGGAAATAAAGAACAAACTGACAGTGACCAGAGGGGAGTGGGGAGGGGAATAACAGGAAAGAAGGGGAAGGGTCAAGCCAAGGAACATGGACAAAGGACCCATGGATAAGGACAATGGGGTGGGGATTGTCTTTGGGATCAGGGGTTGGACGGGCAGGGAAGGGCAACAGGGGAATAAATTGGGGCAACTGTAACTGAACAATTTTAAAAAAGCTATTTGTCCCTAGTTTTTTTTCTTGTAAGATCTTTGTCTGGATTTGATACTAGGGTAATGCTGTCCTCACAGAACAGATTTGAAGTATTCCATCTGCTTCTGTCTCCTGAAAGATATTATAGAGAATTGATATACTTTCTTTTTTAATTGTTGTAGCTCACCAGTGAATCCATCTGGGCCTAATATTTTCACTTTTAATAGGTTATTAATTATTGATTCAATTTTTTAGTAGCCATAAACCTATTTAGATGATTCTTTTCTTCTTAGTGTGAGTTTTAGTAGGTTGTGTCTTTTGAGAAATTGGTACATTTTATCTAGGTTTTCAAATTTGTGGGCACAGAAATTTTCATAATATTTCTTTATTATACTTTTAATGTTCATGGCACCTGTAGTGATGTTTCCTTTTTCATTTCTGATATTAGTAATTTGAGTCCTCTTGATAGGCTAGATGCCTATCAATTTTATTGATCTTTTTAAAGTACTAGCTTTTGGTTGTGTTGATTTTCTCTATCGATACCTTCTTTTCAGTATTCTTGATATCTGCTTTAAGTTTTGTTACTACTTTTCTTCTGCTCACTTGGGATTGAATATCCTCTTTTTCTAGTTTTCTAAAGTGGAAGCTTAGATTATTAATGTTATATTTTTCTTGTCTAATATGTGTATTCAGTGGCATAAATTTTCCTATAAGTACTGTCTTCTCTACATCCCAGAAATTTTGATAAATTGTGTTTTTATTTTTATTTATTTCAAAAAGTTTAAACTTTCTCTTGATTTTTTTCTTTTACCTCTGAGTTATTTAAAAATGTATTGCTTAATCTCCATGTATTTGGGAATTTTCCACCTATCTTTCTGTTATCAATTTCTAGTGTAATTCCATTGTGATGTGAGAATAGACATTGTATAACTTCTGTATTTATAAATTTGTTAAGGTGTGTTTTATAGCCAACGACGTGGTCTATCTTGGTGAATGCTCTGTGTGAACTTGAGAAGAATGTGTACTTAGTTTTTGTTAGATGAAGTAGTCTACACATATTCATTATATCCAGTTTTTTCATGGTATTGTTGAGTTCAAATATGTTCTTGCTGATTTTTGGTCTTCCAGATCTGTCCATTTCTGACAGAGGGTTGCTGAAGTCTCCAAGTCTAATGACTTGTTAATGATTTACTTTTAATGATTTATTAACTTAATGTCACAATAAACAGAAATTAATCATTGACTTCTGGTGCTAGTCAATTTGAGAAAGACAGGAAACATACCAAGACGTGAAGGGTGGGGTTGGTAGGAGTCACTTTTCATTCAATGTGTTGTATTCAGCACATCAACATTTATGTTCATTCTCTTCCTGAACCCCACTAACATCCCAGAACTGAATCAAAAGATACATACTACTGGGACAACAAAAGGAGGCCATACAGACAAAAGTCATCAACTCAGTGGGATTGTCCCTAAATACATCCACATGGCTAACTCCCTCCCTCCTTCAGGCCTTTGCTCAAATGTCACCTTTTAAATGTGTCCGACTCTTTCACCTTATTTAAAATTACAACCTGACATTCTCCTCCCACACTTGATTACCTTTTCCTGCTCTAATATCTAATATTACGGCTGTTGCTTGTTTTGTTTACTGATGTATTCCTAGAAAAATATTTATCACATTGCTCATTGTACTCAATAAATTACTCGTCAAATGAATAAATGGTGACTGAGGTCAATGGAATGTTGATGTTTGAATAGAAACTGACTTAGCAGAGCACAGAGTTTGTAGATGCCTATGACAGAGGGACTAACAAAAAACCTGTTTCGGAAAACCCAGGAGTTGGAGGCACCCAGCATCTTTTAAGGTGGGGCCATAAACCATCGGTCATTAACAGATTATATGATAATCCTTTCCCCACCCTGGCAACCAAGTAACTGCTTTTTCCCACCCTTTCCCCACTCTAGCAGAGGGTCAGAGAGGAAGATCTCTCTCTTTGGAAATTAAAGACTCATAGTCCTTGACAGAGGAGGAGTACTAAGCAATGTCTAAAAGTAAAGAATCAAGGAAAGGCAGAATAATTGTGATAAGTTTTATAGTACTTTCTGATTTTTAAACCATGTACATGTATTACTTTTATTTAAAATTAGACTGAAAAAGAGACAAATTTGGGGTACATATTTTGTTTGGCATCATCAAACAATTAACTTGATTTCCCACGAAACAAGTTTTTCTCTGAAAGCCATACTTTTTCCTTTATTTTTTATTATCCAAACATTTGAATGTATATAAAAGTAAACAATGTAGAGAATCCCCATGTACCATCATCTAGTTTTAAGTTTTTTTTAATTTATAATATTGTTTGTTTGTTTTTCTACAGGATTTTAAAACAAATTCCAGACATCATGCAATTTCTCCCCAAAATACTTCATATATATCTTAAACCAAAAATCGCATCACTTGTCTTTTAAAATCTCTATAACTTTCTATTTGTCTGATTCTTTTCTTGTACTGCTAGTTTTCCTCTTTCTTTATGTTTGCTATAAATTTGTAGGACTAGGATTCCAAACAGAATTGAGTTTATAGTGCATTGCATCAGGAGGTACATCATATCTGGTGGTCCATCCCATCCTTAGAGGTGTGAAGTTTAATCCATTATGATAGTTCCCTTCAGTCTGGCACTTAATTGTTTCCTCTACCCATTGACAGCCATTAGTTCATTCAACATTGCAAAATGCCATTCCTTCTACGTGTATTAATTTGCATTCTTCTATAAAATAGAACTTTATTTCAACTATATCGATATCTTGGGAAAAGCAATATACATGCTTAATACATTTTCTTTATTAATTTTATTATAATTAATCAGTATCCTAGCAATTTCCAAAGGTATCAAATAAGGATTATTTGTTACTTTGTTTTGAAGAATCATTATTGACTGAAGTTTTTTAAAGTATTTTATTTATTTATTTTTAGAGAGGAGGAAAGGAAGGAGAAAAAGAGGGAGAGAAACATCACTGTGTGGTTGCCTCTCGAGCACCCACTACTGGGGATCCGGCTCACAACTGAGGCATGTGCCCTGACTAGGAATCCAACCAGCATCCCTTTGGTTAGCAGGCTGGCACTCAATCCACTGAGCCTCATCAGCCAGGGCTATTGACTAAAGTTTTTTAAACCAGACTTATGGAAACATAATTTATATAAACTGTACTGCACCCATTTTGAGAAACTTCAAATTTATAACTTACTATGTAACACCACTACAATCAAGACATGGAATATTTCTATCCCCACTCCACCTGCCCTGCCAAGTTTTCTCATGTTTTTTGTAGTCACCCATCCCTTCCATTTCCCTCCCCAGGCAACAACAGATCTTTCTTTCAGTATTAATTTGTCTTGCCTCTTCCAGACTTCAATATAAATGGAATTACACTATACTTCTTGTTTCCAGGTTCTTTCATACAGCCTAATGTTTTTGAGATTCATGGTGTTACGTGTAACAATAGTTTCTTTTTTATTACTGAGTAGCATTCCATTTTATGACATACCACTATTTTTTAACCCATTGGTCTGTTGATACATTATGTTCAGTTTTGGGCTATTACAAATAGAGCTGTTATAAACATTTATATATGAATCTCTGTGGAAACATGCTTTCACTTGGGTAGAATATGCAGGAAAAGAATTGCAAAGTTGTGTGGTTAGTAGATATTGAACTTTGTAAGAAACTGCCAAACTGCTTCTCAAAGTGGTTGTACTCTTGCATTCCTACCAGCGATGTATGAAAGTTCCAGTTGTCCCACATCTTTGTCAACACTTGGTTTTGTCTGTCTAGGGGCAGGCAAAATGATAGATCATTGAGATTTTTATCTCATCTCTTTCTGATAACAATCCTTGCATAGATTTATTGGCCATTTATACATCTGTTCAAATCTTTCGCTCATTTTTTACTATACTGTTTGTTTTATTGTTGGTGTTGTGTATTCTGAATATAGGTTCCTTGTCTGGTCTGTGGCTTGCAAATATGTTCTCTGAACTCATAGGTTTTTGTATATTTGATACATGGTATCAATCCATGGTAGTCATTATTCTTTTTAATACTCAAATTTTACTATCTTTAAGACAAAGCTTTTTTTTTGAAAAAAGAACACATATGTAAACCAGTTTGTATGGGAATCTGTCAGAAAGACATCCCTGTGGTTTTAGTTGAGTTCTAATAAGCCACTACCATCAGACCAGACTCATCCCTGTGGTTTTAAGCAAAATACATTGAGGCCACAGTTTAGATTTTTTTGATAAATATAAATGCCATCTTATATATATCCATGATTCCCTTTGGATCTGATTAGGGAGAGAGAGCTGACTAACCCATTAATAAATGATGCCGCACCACTACAGGATATGACTCTAAGGACATAAAATTGTTTTTAGAACAAACATGCCAGAACTTCTTAAACATAATGTGACTTGTTCTTCACACAACTTAAGAGACTCTCAGCCTAGTCCAAAGAGGATGACTGACGCAACTCAGCCCACTTTTTAACTCTTCTTTGGGTGATGGCCTTCGGATTCCATTTAGGAGTCCAACAAGAAAATCAGGTTGTGTCCTTCAACCATGTTTAAAAGCTGTTGAAATGAGGACTTGATTCTGGGCCAGGCACAGGACTAGATGCTTCACATCCATCATCACATTTACTCTTACACAAATCCTGGCAGATGGGCATAATTAGCTGTATTCTACAGATTGTGAAACTGACATTAATAAAGACTAAGTTGTGTGTCGAAGGCCACATAGTCACCCAGCAGCAGAAAGTGCTTTAAACCCGGTTCTTCCTGCCCGCCCTCTCCGGCTGTGGTCATCACAGCACACCAGAACATTTCTCACTATTTTCACTGGTTTCAGAAAAATAGAATCCCCTTTAGGTGGCAGAAGACAGGTGAAGTGTGGTTTTTTACACACTGTGGACTCCAAGGTGTGCTTAGACAAGATTTCAGAACTGTTTTTGGACATGGCAACTCCCATACGAGTGACCGGTTTCCCAGAGTGACTGCTTCAAAGAGGCTGAGAACGAGTGTTTCTCAGTGTCACAGCCCTGTTGCTCTCATACCCTCTTTTCCTTCCTGTTCCTTTCTGTTGCTGCCAATTTTTGCTCCTGTGAATGTTTCCTGGTGTTTCCAATCTAATGTCTTTGTTGCCATGTTTGCAGGGAGCGGGCTCGAGCAGCTATAGGTATTTCGATCTCTGTGATTGCTGTTAATGCTGAGAGACCTGTGCAATCTGTGGCATGATTTTGCAAGTGCCTTGGTTCGGGACTTCTCAGGTAGGTATTTTTGAAGTTGAACTGTTTGAGATAACTGTAGATCCACATATAGTTGTAAGAAATAACACAGAGAGATCCTATGTACTTTTACTTAGTTACCCCTTGTGATAACATCTTTCACATCACAGTACAGCAGGTCTTCCAATAATGGCATTTAGTTGAATGTCGTTTTTAGTATAACTTGAAGAGATACCTTAGGAACTTAGCTCTTATTTGTATAGATTAGCCTATGGTAAAATCAGTTTCAACATACGTCATTCCACTTAAAGTTGCAGGACGTATGGGCAACATTAACTGAGAACTTACTGTACAATATCATAACCAGGTATTGACGGTGATACAGTGAAGACACACCATTTCCACTGTCATAAGGACTTGTCATGTTGCTCGTTTATAGCCACATGCATTTCCCTTCCTCAACCACCTGGCAACCACTAATCCTTTCTCAATTTCTATAATTTTACCATTTGAAAAATGTTACTATAAATGGAATCATACAGTATGTAACCCTTTGGGACTGGCTTTTTCTCGGTTCAACATAATACCTGGAGATTGGTCCAGGGGTTGTTACATGCACAGGAGTTCATTCCTTTTTATTCTCAGTGATATTCCGTGGAATGGATGTACCACAGTGTTTTAACCGTTCACACAATGGAGGGCATCTGGGTTGTTTCCAGTTGGTGGCTATTACATATAACGCTGCTACATTCTTATGCAGGCTTTTGTGTGAACACAGATTTTCATGTCTCTGGGATAAATATCCAGGAGTGCAATTTCTGGGTCATATAGTCGTTGCGTATTTAATTTAAAAATAAATTACCAAGCTGTCTTCCGAAGTGGCTGCACCATCTTTCTTTCCCTCCAGCAGTATAGGAGGGATCCAGTTTCTCTGCATCTTCGACAGCATTGGCGGAATCAGTTTTTTTACACATTTTGCTAGACACTTGAAATTTTAGAATAGGCTTAGATAGGAAAGTTGCGAGAAGAGCACAGAGTTCCGTGAAAGAAATCAAGAACTGACTGAGAAATCGGGTTCCTCACTGTTTCCCCTGGGACCAGCATCCATTCATTCCTTTCAGCTAAACTCCAGTTTATTCAGTTCCAATAGTGGGTCCCCAGTTGAGGAGCTCCTCCAGGGCACCAGGTGGCTTTTCTTTGTCTTGTCTCCTTAGCCTTTTCTGGTCCCTAACAGTTTCTCAGCCTTTTCTTGTTTTGGATGACATTAAGAGTTTTGAGGCATGCTGGCCAGGTATTCTGTAGAACAGCCTTCAGTTTGGGTTTGTTTTGTGTTTCTCATGGCCAGATGGGGGTAATGGGACTTGGGGAGGATCACCACCAAGGTGAAGTGCCATTCCCATCAC
>PVKM010010272.1:0-35221 GCA_004027735.1 Carollia perspicillata
CTTTAACATTTCATATAGTAAGGGCTTGGTGATGATGAACTCCTTGCACTTGATCTTATCTGAGAAGCACTTTATCTGCCCTTCCATTCTGAATGAAAGCTTTGCTGGATAGAGCAGTCTTGGATGTAGGTCCTTGTGTTTCATGACTTCGAATACTTCTTTCCAGCCCCTTCTTGCCTGTAAGGTCTCTTTTGAGAAATCAGCTGACAGTCTGATGGGAATTCCTTTGTAGGTAACCGTCCCCTTATCTCTTGCTGCTTCTAGAATTCTCTTTCATTTTAATCTTGGCTAATGTAACTATGATGTGCCTTGGTGTGTTCCTCCTTGGATCCACCTTCTTTGGGACTCTCTGAGCTTCCTGGACTTCCCGGAAGTCTATTTCCTTTGCCAGATTGGGGAAGTTCTCCTTTATTATTCGTTCAAATAAGTTTTCCACTTGTTGCTCTTCCCCTTCCCCTTCTGGTACTCCTATAATTCGGATGTTGGAACGTTTAAAGATGTCCTGGAGGTTCCTAAGCCTCTCCTCATTTTTTTGAATTCTCGTTTCTTCATTCTTTTCTGCTTGGTTGTTTGTTTCTTCCTTCTGGTCCACTCCATTGATTTGAGTCCCAGTTTTCTTCCCATCACTACTGGTTGCCTGTGCGTTTTCCATCATTTCACTTATGAACGCCTTCATTTTTTCATCTAATTTGCGACCAAAATCAACCAGTTCTGTGAGCATCCTGATTAGCAGTGCTTTGAACTGTGCATCTGATAGGTCGGCTATCTCTTGCTTGCTTAAAAGTATTGGCTCTGGTACTCTGAGCTTTTCTTCTATTAGAGTCATTTTTGGTCAGGTGGCGCCTGTTGCGTATGAGGGGCGGAGCCGTAGGTGTTCACCAGGGTGGGGCAGCCTAGTCGCCAAGTTGTGATGTTGTCTGTGGGGGTGGGGTCAGAGAGGGAACAATGGCGCCTGTTCCACGCTCTCTTGGATTTGCGTCCCCTCTGCTGCCTCCCACAAGCAAACTGGGCCCCCCTGGCGCTGGTTCCCAGGTGGAGGGCCTATGCACACTCCGGGACCTTGCAGGTCTCCCCGGTGACCTCTCTTGTGAGGCTGGGAGCCTCTCCCGGCACCTTTCCAATCGGAGTTTTTAGGCTTTATTTCCCGTCGCTGGGGCCCTGCGCTGTGAGGTCTGTCCCACTGCCCACTCTTGCCTAGTTTATCTGCACGTGAATGTGTGTCCACGGTTGGCCAACTGCCCTGCGTGCCCTGCACGCTCCACTCGTCTCCTCCCCGCGTCTGGGGTCTGCAAGCTCCACGCCACCTACGCCGCCCGGTGCTCCCGAGCCTGCCAGCCACCACGTTTTCCTGCTGCTTTCCCTCTCCACCGGCTGCCAACTCCGCCCCAATTACCAGTCGGGTTGAATGGTTGTTGACTTCCGTAGTTCAATTTTCTGTGTTCTGGTTGTGTTATTGTTTGTAAATATTTGTTGTCCTTAATCTTGGTTGTGCGAGGAGGCACAGTGTTTCCACCTACGCCTCCATCTTTGCTGGAAGTCACCCATAGTATAATTTCAATACCAGAAAATGAACAATACTAGTGTCCTGAGCTGTTGTTAGCTGTTTGGTGTCTGTGTCCAAGTGTGAACTGTCTGAGTTCTGTGGACCCAGAGCTCCTGTGCATTCTTTGTCCGATGTCATGATGTCTCTGAGCACTTGGTGTATGTTTCTGGACACTCAGTCTTCCTTCTTGGTAGTCTCCAGCCTGGAGAATGTCTTTGACCTATTGGAATGTCTCTTTAGGGCATGTCTTCTCTGAGCTGTTTAGACTTCTTGTTCAGAGTGTGATGTCTCTGACGAATTTGGTGGGGGCGCCTATGTCCACAGCTGTGTGCACTCTTAGTTAGGTTTATTGGTCTCTGTCAAAGATACTCAGGTCAGTAAGTGGATTCTGTGCCTAGGGCAGTGTTTCTCAGCCTTAGCACTACTGACATTTTGGAGCACAAACTTCAGTTTTTTTGTTATGGAGAGCACTGTTGCTTGTTGTATTTGCTTGCTAGGGCTGTGTACCACAGACTAGGTAGCTCAAAGAATCGAAATTTATTTTCTCACCATTCTGGAGCTAGAAGTCCAAGATCAAGGTGCTGGCAAGGTTGGTTGCTTCTGAGGGCTGAAAAGGAGAATCTGTTCCAGGCCTCTCTCCTAGTTCTGGTTTACTGGCAGTCTGATGTTTCTTGGCTTCTGCTGTATCACCCCAACGTCTGCCTTTATCTTCACTTGTCATTCTCCCTGTGTCTGTGTATGTGTGTGTCCAAACCCCCCCCCCCCTTTTAAAAATAAAGACACCAGTCATATTGGATTAGGGGGCCACTCTACTCCAATATGACCTCATCTTGTATCTGCAATGACCCTATTTCCAAATAAGGTGACATTCTGAGGGGTTATGACTTCAGCATATGCATGTTGGGGGGCACGATCTAACCTATAGCATATTTAGAATGAGAAAGAAAGAAAAGGAGGGAAAGAGAAAGGGAGGGGGCATCTGCCAACATCCCGAAGCTACCCTGGCACTCACAGCTAGGCCATGGTATTCTCCTATTCGACATAAACTGTCTCACAGAATACTAAACCCCAGACGAGGTTACTTGGAAACCATGATAAAATGAGAGAGAAAAACTACTTTACAATGTTGTCTAAGCACAGACAAAAACAAGGTCACGTGCCACCCACAGGATAGTAAACATCCCCTACTCTTGGTTAAAATGAGCGACTGCTGCTTCTTTACCAATCACAGCTTTATCTTCACTCTAGTCTGCCCTCCCTATAGATAAGATTGATTGAGACACCCAATCATAAAATTGCCCACACTTTCTGACATCATCCAATCTAGAGTGAGCCTCCCCACTTCCTTAGATCTTCATCCAAACCACTCAGCTGAAGCCCAGAGCCTATAATTTCTTCTCTCAAACACCCTCTTACTAGGACATCCTATGGTTCCCCATGGTGTGTACTCTCCCTCACTTTAATCAGTAATAAACCCAGCTTGTTCAACTATAGGTGTGTTGTTGGGAAGTCTTTGACTAAAGGGCATTGACATGCAGCACCCCTGATCTCTACCCACTAGATGCCAGTAGCCCCTCCCCCTCCCAGCTGTGGCAACCAAAACTGTCCCTAGATATTGCCAGATGTTCTCTGAGGGCTAGGGCATAAAGTGTTTGAGTAGTTTGAGAGTCTGTCTGAGGTTTGTGTTTTCTGAGCGTGGTTTGGGTCTGTGTCTCAGGATGTGAAGTCTCCAGTCTGTGTCAGGGTCTCTGCCCCAATGTTTGAAAGCTTAGCTATTTGGGGTGCTATATCAGGAAAGAGTGACCTCATCATGTACTCAAATCCAGGCATGAGGTGTTTGAGGCACTCTGTCCCTGCCCTGGCCATAGGCTAGTTCAGAAAGGTAATGAGAAGTGGGAGTCACGTGATTGGTTGTGAACTTCTCCACAGGGGTCACCGCAACCCTGGGTTTGTTGTCTAGACCATGAAATATAGGTAGCAACTTCCTTCAGAACTTCTGTCATGTCCTTTTTTTCTGGAAGTCACAGTCTCCCTTGTTGACACACTGTTCATGGATATTGTGTTGTAGGGAGGCACTTGTGTCTTCTGACACCAGCCCTGGAGTGGTTACCCTGTCTCTCGGGATGGCCATTGCTTAGACAAATGTTGAGAGGTTATCTCTTCTCAGACCTCGTTCACACCCAGTTGGTACAGTTCACACCGAGTGCACATGGATTTTGGAGCCCAGTAGACCCTATTTCAGAGCCTGGAACCCCCAGTAGGACAATGTACAGCCCACACACCTCTATGCCCTTAATTTCAGCCCTTTCCCCTAATCACACATTCCTTCTGAAAGCAGAATTCAGGGCTGGGGGATGGGACATGATCCAGGTAAATGCCATCTCTGGCCAGAGACTAAATTTGGGTCTCACTTGGAACGCAGGAGTAATGTGGACATATCATTTAATGTAAATATGTGTTGGGTTCAAGAAAGAGTAAACACTCCAGAATTGTGTCTCCATCTCTAGTAAACCCACAATTTTACTTCAGCTGTTTTCACAAGAACATAACAAGCTGTTCATCATAAGGCAAGTATGCACAGTGAGAAAAAACATTGTTCCTCTCGTGAAAACTGTAAATCTGATTATAAGAGAGTCAGGTTTGTATATTTATTCAAGAGGCAGAGTCTGAGCTCTAGAAGAGAGGCTTTGGGGAAGGATTCAGGGCCTCAGTGATTCAAAGAAGACCTAAGAGAAATTAAAAAATAATTTGAACTAAATGAAAATGCAAATAAATCTCACCAAATTTGTGAGATGCAAAGTAGTGCTTACTTAGAGGGAAATTTAAAAGGAATTTGGCTCCCATCTTGGTCTTTCTTGGATCATTCACTCTATTGGAAGCCAGCCACCATGTCATGAAGACATTCAAGCAGCCCTGTGAAGAGATCCATGTACCACGGAACCGAGGCATCTCAGCCAAAAGCCAGCACTAACTTGCCAGCCATGCGAGTGATCCATCTTGAAAGTGGAGCTTCAAGCCCCAGTCAAGTCTTCAGATGACTGCAGCCTGAAAAACCCAAAGATAGAACCAAGCAGCTAAGCTGCTCCTGAATTCCTAATTCCCCAAAACTGTGTGAAATAATGAATGTTTAGTGTTATTTTAAGCTGCTACATCTTAGGGTAATTTGTGGTGTTCCCAGGGTCCTTGAGAGCCTCTATCCAGGGTTCGAGATTTCCGAGTTTTTTGACTTGTTTCCACATTGGGTTATTTTAGGTACTCTGTGTTTCATATTTTTTGATCTCCAGGTTTTTAGACATTTGAACCGTTTTGGAGTCTATGTCCCAAAGTGTGGGGATTCTGGGCTGTTTTCTGTTCATGTCCAGAATGTGATGATAGCTGTTTGGGATTCTTAATTCCAGCCTTTTTTAATTCTAAGAGACTTTGTCCTTGGGGCCAGGCTTGGAAGTCTCGGAGCTCCCTGGCAATCCATGTTCTGGGAGGGAGGGCATTGAGGTGTTTGGGAGTCTATGTCTCAGGTTTCATAGTCATGAACTCTTTAGAGGGTACTGTACAAGTTTAGTTTGTTCTTTGAGGTGTTTGGATGTTTAAGTCCCAGGAAGAGACATCACAGAGGTGACTACAATCTGCATCCAGGGGGTCAGGTGTCAGAAGTTTGGGCCACTGAGTCCCTGGATGTGAAGTCTCTGCAGTGTTTGAGAGTCTATGTGCAGATATTGCTGTAATGATTTTGAGGATGGGAGAATCTGTGTCCTAGGGTATCACCTCTCTGAACTGTTTATAGGTGTATATTCCAGGATATAAGTTTCCTGAGCTTTTTGTGGTTATATGTCCCAAACGTGTGAGGTCCCTGATGTGCTTGTGGCTGTGTGTTGCAGTATATGAGGTCTTTGTTCATGGGTGTATGTGCCAGTTGTGAGGACATAACTAGCAATCTCTTTGTGTGTCAAAGATTATGAGGTCTCTGGTCTGTTTGAGTGTTTCCCAGGATGAGAGATTTCTGATTTGATCATGGGAATGTACTAACAGGATGCAAATTCTCTGATCTATTTGAGTATGTGTGTCCAGGGTGTGAGGTTTCTGCTCTGTTTGTGGATATATGTCCCAGGGTATAAGGACTCTGATCTGTTTTTGGTTTTATGTTCTTGGATGTTAGATCTCTGATCTCTTTGTGGGTGTAAAGTGCCAATGTGTGAGTTCTCTGACTTCCTTGTGGGTATATATCCAAGATATGAAGTTGCTGAGTTCTTTGTGGATATATTTCCATGGTTGTTATGCTGCTGAGGTTTTTTGGGTTGTGTTTCCTGGGGGTGTGAGTACTCTAATCTGTTTCTTGGTTGTGTATTACAGAATATGAGGACTACTCTGTGTGAGGGTATGGGTCCCAGAGTATGAGATCTCTGTTGTGTTTGTGAATGTGTGTCTCTGGGTATTTGGTCTTGAAAATGAAGTTCCAGGGATTTAAGTTCCTTGAACTCTTTGTAGGTTTATGTCCCAGGATATGATGTTTCTCTTCATGGGTGTATATCAAGAGTATGAGCTCTCTAACACTTTTGTGTTGGTATGTCTCAGGCAATGAGGTCTCTGATCTGTTTTTTTGGGGGGAAGAGGGGTTTGCATAATATGAGTTCTCAAGTTTGTTTGTGGAAATATGACCTAGAATGTAGGTCTCTGGTCTGTTGGGTGGTGTATTTCCCAGGATGTGAGGCCTCTGATCCATTTGTTGCTGTATACTAGTATGTGAGTCTGTCTGTCTTCATTGCTGTATTTCAAGATCTATTTGTGGGTATATTTCCCAGGGTATGAGGTCTCTGGTGTGTTTCTAGGTGTCCTTCCTAGAGTAAGAATTCTCTGTATGTAAGGTGTCTAATATTTGTGTAGCTGTAGCAAGAGTTTGAGGTCTTTCATTTCTTTGTGGTTATTATAATTCCCAGGTGTGATGTCTGCATTGTGTTTGTGGCTGTATGTACTAGAATTTTAGGGTTGTTTCTGCAGGTGTGTCCCAGGATGTGAGGTCCCTGATATCTTTGTGTGTGTATGTCCCACTTGAGAGGCCTCTGATCCATCGGTGAGTATATTCACCAGAATGGGAGATCTGTGATAGGTTTATGGGCATATGTCCCAGAGTGTGAGGTCACTGATCTGTTTGTGCAGATAGGCGCAGGATCGATCTGCTTGTCACTATAATCATCAGTGTGTGAGGTGGCTTTCATGGGTGTATGCCAAGAAAGTAAATTCTCTGATATGTTTATAGTTTTATGAACCTGGGTGTGAGGTCTCTTACTTGTTTGTGGGTGTATATCTCAGTCTGAGGTCCACCAGTCTTTTTGGGTTTGTGTCCCATGGTGTAAGGTCTCTGATCTGTTTGGGTGTTTATTTACCAGGATATGAGATTTATGACCTTTCTGTCATTGTATGTCCCAAAATGTGAGGTCTCTGACATGGGTGTACTTTAAAAATCTGGGTATGATCAGTTTATGGATTTAATTCCTGGAGTTTGACATTACTAATCCGTTACAAGTGTTTATGTCCTATGATGTGGTGCTTCTGATCTTTTCAAGGGCATATGTTCCACAACATGAGTTTCCAAACATGCAAGGTCTCTCACCTGTGGGAGATTGTACATCTTATAGTACAAGGCCTCTTGTTTATTTGCAGGTATATTGCTAGAATATGAGATCTCTTCTCTCATTTGAGCAGTATGTCTCAATTTGAGAGGACCCTGCTTCGTTTGAGTGTGTTCCCTGGTAGGTGAGGTCTCTCAGTGGTGGTGTGTATTGCAGGGTTTGAGTGCTCTGGTCTATTCTGTGTGTGTATTTCAGGCTGTGAGGTTGTACATCACAGAATGGGAGTCTCTGATCTGTTTGTATGTACTTGTCAAGGGTGTGTGCTCTCATCTGGTTGTGCATATATGTCCTAGGGTATAAGGGACCCTATCTGTTTGCCAGTATTTGTCCCCAGGTTGTGTGAGCTGTTTGTGGGTGTGTGTCCCAGGATGTGAGGTCTCTGATCCTTTTGGGTGTTTGTCCAGAAGATGACATTTCTAATCTGTTTTAGGTACATGTACCAGGATGTAAGGTCTCTGATCTCATTGTGTGTTTAATTTCCATGATTTAAGGTCTCTGATCATTTGTGTGTTTATGTCCCAGAATGTTGTTTCTCTGCTTTTTATGGTTGTACACCCCAGGTTATGAGTTCTCTCATCTGCCAGGAGGGTTATTTTCCAAGATTTGAGGCTTCTGATCTGTTTGTGTATACATGGTGCAGGTCTTTTATGAGTTGTTTGGTCTTTAATCTGTTTGTGGGTGCATACCCCAGGATTTCAGCTCCCGGATCTGTTTGAAGCTATATGTCACATGGTGTGAAGGCTCTGAATGATCTGTGGTGTTTGAAGTCTCTGATCTGTTGGTGGCTACATGTCTAGGTCATGAAATCCATAATCTCTTCGTTGGTATATATCTCAGGATGTGACTCCCTGATCTGTTTGTAGGTAGTGTCTGGTGCTGTGAAATGTCTGCTGTGTTCACTGCTCAGTGAACCAGAGTATGAAGTCTCTGACCTGTGTGAGGGTGTTCTCCCAGGAGCTGACTTCTCTCATCTGTTTGCTTTCAGCATGCCCCAGGAAATGTTTGGCCTCTGACACTTGGTGGATGTACATCCCAGAATGTGAGCTCTGTGACCTGTTGGGGTGTGCATGTTCCAGGTTGTCAGATCTCTCAGGTTTGGGGGGAATATTCCCAAGCATATGAGATTTCTGATTTGTTTGCTGATATATATGTGTCTATGCCTATATGTCTATATCTACATCTAAATCTGTATCTCCATCTATGTTTATATATACTTATCTGATCTGAAGGTGTGTATGCCCAGGCTGTGCAGTAATTGAGCTGTTAGTGGGCCATTTCCCTTGGTTTGAAACCTAGGACCTGTTTGGGAGTATATTCTAGAATACAAGCTCTCTGATCTTTTCATGAGTGTCTATTGCAAGATCTCAGGCCTCTGATAAGTTTCTGGCTCTTTTTCCTAGCATATGAGGTCTCTGACTTGATTGTGGATGCATAGTGCTGGATTTGAGGTCTCTGATTTGTTTGTAGGTATCTTTCTATCTCTGGTTGTGAGGTCTCTGATCTGTTTGTGGATGTGTTTTAAGATGTCAGGTCTCTGTACTTATTCTGGGTGTATTTCCTGCATGTGAAGTCTCTAACCTATTTGTAGTTTCATGTTGCAAGATTTGAGAGCTGTGACCTCTTTTGGGTTGTATTTCTCCTGTGAGGTATCTGATCTGTATGTGAGTGTCTGATCTCTTTGTGTGGGTTTATCAAGGTTGTAAAGTCTATTCAGTTTGCTGTTACATGTCCAAGTTTGTGAAGTATGATGTGTTTGTGGGTTTATGTCTAAGAATGTGTTTCACTCTGCAATTTGCATGCGTATTTTGCAGATGGTGTGTTCTCTTACGTGTTTGTGAGTTTAATTCCAAGTGATTAAGGACTCTGAGCATGTGTGTCTCTGTTCTTTTAGGATTTATGTTAGTGGGTGGAAAGTGTTCATCTTTTTGAAATTATATGACTCAGAATGTGAAGTCTGGGAGTTATTTGTCCATGTATGTCTCTGGTGGCTGAATAATAGCACCCCAAAGATGTTTACTTCCTAATCCCTAGAACCTATGATTATGTTAATTTACATGGAAAAAGAGACTTTGCATATGTGATTAAGTAAAGCATCCTGGGATGAGGAAATTGTGGTAGATTATCTAGGTAGGCCCACTGTCATCACAAATGTCCTTATATGAGGGAGGCATGACCTCTCTTTGATCATGTGCATACCAGAACTTGTGGGCCCAGCTGTTTGAAGGTGTAAGTGCCAGGAGAGGAAGTCTCCATATGATTTTTTTGTTCACATTCCAGGATGTGAGTTCTCTGAACTGCTGAGGTGTATATGTTCATGGTGTAAGGATTCAGAGCTCTTTGTGGGTATATTTCCCTTCGCTTGGAACCTCTGATCCATTTCTGGATTTATATCCCAGGATGTAAGATTTCCTGTCCTGTTTGTGTCTGTCTCGTGGTGTTCATGAGACATGTTTGCTGATATTTTCCCTCTGGTGTGTTTGCTGGTGAAGGAAGCAGGATGTGAAGCAGGGTGTATGTCCCATGTAGGAATTTCCTCATCAGCTTGTGGGTACTTGTCTAATAGTGTGAAGAGTCTGATTTTTTCACTGGTGAATGAACAAGGGCGTGAGGTCTCTGAGTTGTTGGAAGGTATTTTCCCAGGAGGTGAGTGCTCTGATCTATTCCTCAGTGCATGTCCTAGGGTGTGAGGCCTCTGATGTTTTGTGACTGTATAGCTAAGAGTGTGAAATCTGAGCTCTCTGTGGGACTATGTTCCAGGTTGTCAGACGTCTGATATCTTACGTGAATATTTGCAAGCATTTTTATTTGTTTGCTGGGATGTATGCCATGAAGTGAAATTCT
This sequence comes from Carollia perspicillata, assembly GCA_004027735.1. Classification (NCBI taxonomy): domain Eukaryota; kingdom Metazoa; phylum Chordata; class Mammalia; order Chiroptera; family Phyllostomidae; genus Carollia; species Carollia perspicillata. The sequence continues at coordinate 10,009 of PVKM010010272.1, forward strand.
TATCTGATGTGAGATTTCTGAGCTCGTTCTAGGTGTATGTTTCAAGATATGAGGCCTCTGATCTGTTTGTGGGTGTGTGTCCCACACTGACAGCTCTCTGATATGTTTCTGGGTATATTTCTGTGCATGTTGTTTCTAGGAGGATCTCTGTTCGTGGGCGTGTATCCCAGGATCTGAGCTGTCTGATCTCCTTGAGTCTGTACACTCCAAGATTTCAGGTGTCTGTATTTATCGGCTGCATTTACAGCATGTGAAGGCTGTAACCCCTTTGTTGGTTTGTGCTCCAGGATTGGAGGTATCTGGTGTGGTTTGGGTTGTATTTCTCAGATCAGGTATTCGATTTGTCTGTGTGTATGTCACATATATGAGTGTGTCATCTCCTTGGGTGCATTTGTAAATGATATGAGATCTGTTCTCTAAGTGGTTATTCATCCCTGTTTGTGAGATCCCTGATCTGTTTGTGTATGTATGTCAGAGAATGAGGGCTTTTTCCTGTTCTTTGTGTGAGTATGTTCCAGAGTCAGAGGTCTAGCCTGTTTGGAAGTCCTTGAATGTGGGTCCCTGGTCTCTTAGTGGGTGTATGTCTCAAGGAGTAAGTTCTCTTATGTCTTTGTGGGTTTAATTCCCAGAGTGTGAAGACTGTTAGCATTCTTTGGTAAATGTCCCAAAATGTGTGGCTCCCTCATCGCTTGTAACATATGTCCTAGGGTGGAAAGTCTCTGATCTCTTTGGAAGTGTATGACTTCAGATGTGAAGTCTTTGAGGTCTTCATGGGTGTATATCCCAGGATGGGATTTTTTTGTGTGTGCATGTACATTCTGTTTGCACATAATGGATCACCAAATATGTCCTCACCCCATTCTTGGAAATTGTTAATACGTTGTTTTACCTGGAAAAGGGGACTTTGCAGATACATAGTAAGTCAGCATCCTGAGATTGGTAGTTATTCTGGATTATCTAGGAGAGTCCACTCTAATCACAAGGGTCATTATAGGAGAAAGGCAGAAACTTCAAGATCGGAAAAGACTAAATGACTCTATATGTTGAGATGGGGAGGGACGTGCAGTGATGGAAGTAGAGTCACAAAAAGTGATATGATGGTAGAAGCAGAAATCAGAGACAGAAAGAGAGAGAGATTTGAAGCTAAAATGCTGAATCCTCTGATCTCCTTATGGGCTATGCCATAAGATGTCATGCCTGCCATCTGGTGTGTTTTCTGTGTATAATTTTCAGCACATAGAGTGTCTCACTTGATTGTGGATGTTTGGTGTGGGATTTGAAGTCTCTGATCTGTTCGTTTTCTGTGATCCAGGATGTGAGGTTTCTGACCTGTGTGTGGGCGTGTATCCAGACTGGAAGGTCACTAATCTTTTTGCCAGTGTACATCTCAGGATGTGAGCCCTCTGATCTGTTTATGGGTGTATTCCTGTATGCATGAAGGCCAATATGTTTCCATGTGTGATTTGTAGGTTTTTGAGGTGTCAGATCGCTTGGTGTATGTCCAAGGATGTGAAGTCTCTGAGGGGTTTGTGGGTGTATTTTCCAACATGTGTGATTTTTCTGAGCTGTTTGTGGATGTGTGTTCCAGAATGTGTTTCTTTCCACTCTGTGTGTATTTTGTCAGTGAGTGTCTGATCTATTTATGGCCATCTTCCCAGGATTTTATCTGACATGTTTCCGGGTGTGTATCTCAGGATCTGTTATCTTTACTTTTTGTGGGTAAGCAGTCTCCAGATAAGAAGCCTCTGATTTGTTTGTCATTGTATATTCCATGATGCAATGTTTGTGAATGGTTTGTGGGTATGTTTTGCAGGATTTTATGTCTGTGATCTGTTTGAGGGTATGTGTCCAAGGATGTGAGTTTTCTGAACTGTTTCTGTGCATATTTCCCAGCATGTGAGGTCTGTAAACATTTGTCACTATATGTCCCAGGATTGATATCTCTGATTTCTTCATGTGTATTTTCAAGCTTGTGAGGTCTCTGATTTGTTTCTTGCTGTTTGTTCCTGGATGGGAAATCCCCAACTGTTTGTGTGTATATGTCCCAGGGTATGTGGTTTCTGATCTGCTCTTGGTTGTATATCCCAGGGTTTGAGGTCTCTACTCTCTTTTTTTTTAACTTTTATTTTATTTTATTTATTTTCAAAGAGATGGGAAGGGAGGGAGAAAGAGAGGGAGAGAAACATCTATGTGTGAGAGAAACGTGGACTGGTTGCCTCTCACATGCCCCCAACAAGGGACCCAGCCCACAACCCAGGCATGTGCCCTGACTAGGAATCAAACAGGAGACATTTTGGTTCACAGGCTGGCATTCAATCCACTAAACCACACCAGCCAGGGCTCTAATCTCTTTGTGGATGTATTTCCCAGGATTTTGAAGTGTATTTCCTAGAGTGTGCATCTCTCTGGTCTATTTTGGTGTATGTTGAAGGGTGGTCAGTATCTGATCCCTTTGCAGGTATGAGTCCCATGGTATGTGCTCTGAGGTTTTGCAGGTGGTCTCTGTTGTGATCATGGGTGTATGTACTAAGACCTGAGTTCTCTGACTTCTTTTTGGGTTAATGTCCCAGGATGAGAGAGATCTTTCATCTAGTTCTATGTGTCTTTCCAACTTGCAAGCTCTACCATCTGTGGGTGTACATCCAAGGGTGTGAAGTCTTTGATCAATTTGAACGTCCATGTCCCAAGGTATCAGATTTGTTTGTGGGTGTACATCAGGATGTGAGATGTCTGATCCCTTGTGGTTGTAGTCTCAGGTTGTGAAGGTCTGTTCTTGCATGTTTGTCAACAGTGTGTGGTCTCTGATCTGTCTGTGGCTGTGTGTCCCAGATTGCTAGGTTTTGACCTATCTTTCTTTGTCCCAACATGTGAGATCTCTGAGGTGTTTTGGGTTTATGTCTCATGATTTGAGTCTCTGGTCTCTGTGGGTGTAGGTCTCAATGTGTGAGATCCCTGATCCACTTAGTTTATTTCCCAGAGTACGAGTGCTCTGATGTGTTCGTGGGTGTATGTCCTGGCATGTGAGGGGTCTGATTTTTTTATGTGCATATGTCACAGGGATTGAGGTCTATGATCTGTTTGTGGGTATATGTCCCTGGATGCTATTTCTCTGAAGTATTTGTGGGGGTATATCTTAGTATGTGTGGCTGGTATTTTTGTGCGTATGTCACAGGATGTGAGGTCTGTTCTTTTGGGGCGTGTATTTCCTAGAATTTGAATTCTCTGAGCTGTTTTTGTGTGTGTGTCCCGGGGTGTGAGATCCCTGCTGTTTGTCAGTGTATGTCCAGGATGTGAGGTCCCTGATCCGTTTGGGTGTGTATGTCCCACGATTTGAGATCTCTGAATTATTTGATATTCTGTATCCAGCAATTAATTCTCTGAATTATATTTTGGGGTCTATACTCTTAAGTCTCAGAAGAATTTCTGAATCCTGGATTCAAGGGTTCTGAGCTTTTGCTGGTCTACATTCCAAGGGTGAGTTCACTAAGATGTTTGGGTGATTGTCCTAGAATACATGGTCCCTGAGCTCTTTTGGTTTGAGAGTTCCTTGACCTTTTTGGAGTATATTTTCAGGTATGGAAGTCTGTTCCCCTTGGGAGGTCTCAGTCCCCAGGGTATCATGTATCTGACTCCTTAGGTGTTTGTTCCAGGCTTCCAAAAGGTGTGTGTGTACATGCACATATGCCCCAGTTAGTTTTCTGAGCTGTTTGGGGGTCTTTGTTTGGTGTGTAAAATCTCTCAGTGCTATGGTGGTCGTTATGAAGAATATGATGTCTCTGAACTACTTACAAGTCTCTCCTTTCAGGTGTGAGGGCCCACAGCCCTCAGATGAGGACTCTGATGTGTTTGGGTGTGCTCAGAGTGTCACCCCTGTGAACGGTTTTGAGCCCGCGTCCTAGGGAAGGAGTTCTCTATAACGTTTTGGCTTTTGTCCTTGCGTACAATTTTTCAGAGCAGTTTCAGAATCTGTTTCCCGAATTTGATCTCATTCTATTGTTTCAGACCTCTGAGGCGTGTATACCAGAACGTGAGATCTCTGATCTACATATCCCTTGGTGGTGAAGTTCCTAACTGTTGGGGTGTGTTTCCAAGGGCACGGCAGTTCTATTGAGGGAGTCTGTGTTCAAGGGTATGAGGTCCCTGATTTACTGGGGAATCTGTTTCTAGCATTTGAGGTCTCTGAGTAGTTTGGAGTTGTTACCAGTTTATGATGTCTCTCAGGTGTTTGGGGGCAAGTATGTCTCTGAGCCATGTCCTAGGGTGTAAATTTTGTTAACTCAGAGCATTTTAGCATTGTATATCTAATGTGTGGGGTCTCTGGAAAACCTATGGGTCTGCTTTCCAGATTGTGAGGTTAATGAACTCTCTGAGGGTTTCTGTCCCATAATGTGAATTACTTGAGCCATGTGGGCATATGTAGCTAGATGTGCTGTCTCTGAGCTGTTTATGTGTCTGTCCCCCAGGTTAGAAGTTCTCTGAATTGTCTGAGAGTCTATGTCCATGATGACATGAGGTCCCTAAGCTGTTGTGGTCTTTGTCCCAGTTGTGAGGTCTCTCTGCTGTTAGTGGCAGACTTTGCACAGAATAAGAAGTTTCTAGGCTGTTTGGTGATCTGTGTCCATGAGTGTCATGTGTCTGAAATCTTTCTGGATATGAGCACAAAGGGTGAGTTCCATGAATGGTTCTGAGGTCTGAGTCCAGGATGTGATATTTCTTAATCACTTGGAGGTCTATGCTTAGAGTGTGAAGATTCTGAGCTATTTGGGGACTTGAAGACCTGGATGTGAGGTTTATAAGCTGTTTGGGGTCTGTGTCCAGTTTGTGTGATCTCAGAAATATTTGGAATCTGTAAAATGGGTATAGTCTCTAACTACATAGACTATGTTGAGGATTTGTGCCCAGATTTTCAGGTATTTGAGCTCTTCCATGAACTAAGGCCTGAGATATTTGGGGATGTCTCAGTATATTGAGGCTCTGAGCTATTTTTAGAAAGCCTGTGTCCAGTACGTGACATCTCTGAACAGGAACCTGTGTCAAGAATGTGAAGTCTCTGAGCTGGTTTAGGGCCCGCATTCCCAAGTGTGGGATTTGGGAGCTCTTGGGTATAGTATGAGCTCAGGGTGAAGGGGTCTCTGAACTGTCTGACCATCTTTCTCCCAGTTTTGTTAAGTTTTCTGAGGAATTGGTGGGTCTGTATCCTTGGTTCTCAAGTCTCTGAGCATTGTGGGGGTCTGTAGTCAGAAGGTGTGAGGCCTCTGAGCTGTTGCACATAGATGTTCCCCAGGGTTGGAATGCTCTGAATGGGGTGTTTCTGGGCCATGAGATCTCTAAGCTCTTGGGGTTCTGTGAGGCTCAGAGTTGTTCTAGGGAGTGAGGTCTCTAGGGTATTTAGTGTTCTTTTTCAGGTTGTCTCTGAGTGATCTGGGCGTCAAGGTGTAAGGTTTTGGAATCATTTAGGGACCTGTGTTCTGGGTGTGAGGTCTCAGGTGTTTGGGCTGTACCTGGGGCATGACGTCTCAGCTGTTTGGGGATCTGTTCCAGGATGCGAGGACCCCAAGCAGTCTGGGAATTGATGATCAGGGTGTGAAGACTATGAATAACTTAGGTAGCAGTATCCCAGGTTGTGAGGTCTTTGGGATGTTTGTTCACTTCTATCCCAGAAAGTTCCATGATGTGCTTGGAATCCAGATCTCAGTGTAGGAGACAGCATTTAGGCTTCAGACCTCTTTATGTTTCGATGCAGCCTGAGTTAGTCGGGGCCTGTGTCCAGGTACAAGATCTGAAAGCTGTATAGAGATGTGTATCCCGATTGTGAGGTCTCTGAGGTCTGGAGTCAATATCCAGGGTATATGGTCTAAGAGCTATTTGGAGGCCTGTGTCCTAGGTACTGTGTGGGAAAGTCTCTGAACTGTTTAGGATTCTGTTACCTGTGTGTCAAGTCTTTGAGATCTTTGGGAATCTGTGTTACAGTATGAGGTCTCTGAGCAAAAACAAAAGGCACAAGCTCAGATTTTAGGTTGAGGGATGATGAAAACTTACATTTGAAATATTATCTCCTTGTTTTCCACTTCGTACCCTGGTCCACATTAGGTGCTCAATAAATATTTGCAGAAAATGTAAATACAATAAAAGCAGACTTTTCTTTGAGTCAAGTAGGCAGGCTCTGGGTTGAAAGCATCTAAGAGCTGGGAGGATCCAGCTAGAATTGTATCATGTTTTTGTATTTCTACTGTATTTATTTCTTGAGTCATTTTTGTTTGTGGCAAGTGATAATGGTTTGCCCATTTAGACATCAATGGATTTAGTCTGCTTTTTCAGTGTATTTTAAAATTTAAGTATAAAACAAGCTTATTTTTAGGTCAAGATGTTAGGTAGATGGTGCAAGTGGATGGTGCTGTGGGGGGTATGCTAGTCAAATGGCTGAGGTTTAAGGAACATGTCCCTGGGTACCTCAGCTCCCAGCCTCTCATACCCGCAATCCCCACCTACAAGAGGTCTTCAATCCCACACCTTCGTTTGTTCAGTCAACAATTCATTTTATTGAAGCCCACCCCAGGCTGGGTGGGGCCAAGGAATATACAACAGAAAAAGCAGATTCAGTCCATGCCTGAAAGTCAGTCTAGGGTCAGGGAGCACGGACACACAGACAGCCACACAGATCTGGTGGCAGGGCACAGTCTCACAGAGGGGCACTCTGGGCACAGGTAGTCAGGGAAGGCTTCCTGGAGAAGACCTCACAGGGGAAGCAAGGGGTGAGGCAGCCATCAGAGCCTTCGTCTTCTGTACATCTGTGGGCAGGTAACTTTTGAGACTGTACTTGGCCTCCTGCCATATGGGCCCTTTCCTAGGATCCACCTCCACAGTTTTCAAGGCTTCCCTGAGACAATCTATGTGGGCCAGGTGCTTGGCTCAGTGCCTGGCACCTCATCACCACCCCATCAATGCACATTTTGTCCTAAGTGCTATCTACAGCCTACCTAGGTCTTGGTTCCAACTCTGAGTAGTCCCAGCAGTCATCATATGCCAACAGGGCTCCCAGGTGCCTTCTGTGCACCTCATGGGCAGAGCTCAATCCCAGCCCACCTTAAGGGCTTAGAGAGTCAGGACTGCCTTGCTCTTACTGGCCAGTGGGCCATGGGCATCCACTCTCCTTCCAGGAGCATGTAGGCATCTACTTGGACACACAGCCTACATGTGAGCAGAAGCAGCATCCAGTCCCTAAACCTGCAAACCCCTTTGCTTTCACCAAGTGGGCCGGGAAGTCTGAGCTCTTATGTCAGCCTGCCCTGGGGTGGCTTCCACACTCTTGGAGCAGTAAGAGGGACTACCACAGACTTCAAGCTCTAGGCAGAAGCAGGTACATAAACTTTTTATTCTGCAGCTGGGGTTTACCCCATGGACCTCCTTGACAGGCCATGTATCCTAACTTCAGAAACTCCGGATTTTAACCAATTACTTCTCAAGGTGGGCAAGGGGTTGTAAGTGCAACCCATGGATGGAACTGGGGCTGGGAGAGAGGATTCCTGGCAGTCATTCCTCAACTGGAGGGCAAGTGGGTAGCGGGTAGATGGGATGAGTGGCTTTAGGCCCCACAGTCAGTCTGGTCTCAGACTTCGAAGGGCTAGAAGAGGTATTTGCGGCAGGATTCAGTCCCACACTTGCATTCAATACGGACCCGCTTCTTGGGGGAGCCAGGGAGCACGGCCAGGCCAAAGTTGGAGTCCATGCGGGTGCTCTCCATGTCCACGGGGTCCACTGTGGAGTCACACAGCCAGGGAGGGTGGGAGGGGGGAGGGGACTTGTTAGAAGGCCTAGGTGAAGTGTCCCACTGCCCCTTTACCGTGAGACCCAGGGATCTTGGGGGATGGGAGCAGGTCTGGGATGTGGGTCAGGAGGGGGTCATGGAATTGGTAGTTTGGAACTAGGGCCAGGGCTTAGCACTGGAGGGTGCTGAAGTACTAGGAAGATGGCCAGGGACTGGGGGTTGCAGGGAACAGGGGGTTGTCTGCAAGAACCAGGAGGGTTATGTTAGGCAGAGGTCTGGGAATGAAGGCTCGCCTAGGCATCAGAGGGGTATCTGAACTCTCCTGCCAAAGAAACCCTCTTGAGTGTCTCAGAGGTGGCTAGATTATCAAATAGGGGACTGGCTGGGGGCCACAGGGCAGGGGTGTCAAACTCATTTTCACCAGGGGCCACATCAGCCTCATGGTTGCCTTCAAAGGGCTGAATGTAATTTCAGGACTGTATAAATGTAACTACTCCTTAACTAGGGACAAGGAGCTCGGTGCTGCCACTAGGTAGAAACAAGGCGCCAGGTTTGGATAAAACAAGGTGGAGGGCTGGATTCAGCCCATGGGCCTTGTGTTTGCACCTGTGCCACAGGGTATTCAGCAGCTTGGAAAGAGGAAAGCTAAAAAGGGTTAGGAGTGAGGAGGGTTGGGGGACTGCGGATATTTCAGACAAGATTGGAGTCAGGAGAAGTATAGTTATAACCCTTGAGCCAAACGTCCTCCACCCCCAGGAGTACTGGGAGTAGTTGGTCCAAGGGTTGGGAATGAGAGGACCCCCAAAAGGTAGGCAGGGGTTCGTAAGTCCAGATGGGAGACTGTGAGTCAGACAGAGCATCTTACAGCTCCTTGGGGCCCTAGCTGGTGTGGCTCAGTGGATTAAGTGCCAGCCTGTGAATCAAAGGGTCGCTGGTTCAATTCCCAGTCAGGGCACATGGCTGGGTTGCAGGCCAGGTCCCTTGTTGGGGACACGCGAGACGCAACCACACATTGATGTTTCTCTCCCTCCCTTCCCCTCTCTAAAATATATTTTTTTAATCTTTAAAAAAATAAAAAATAAAATAAAATAATAAAACCTCCTTGGGGAGAGGTCCTTGTGTCCCATGTCACTGTGTGCCCCTGCCCCCAGTCCCTTGACACCCCCACCTTGCATGTTGTAATCAAAAGTGAGCTCCTCGCCTGCCCAGATGGTTCTTGTGGCAAAGAAAGCAATGCGGGGTAGCCGCTCATCAAGGTTGTCTATGAAGACGTTGTACACCTGGAGGTTGGGATCACACTGGGAGAAAAAGAATAGCAGGAGGGTAAGGAGGGGCCCAGCCTGCTCCTCCCGACCCCCACCCGCCTGCAGGATACCCACACTGTGGTTGACAAAGTGGGAGATGTTGCCATAATAGGCGGCATCCACGGTGTACACATCCTCCACGTAGTCCAGGTCGAAGAGGTATGTGGCACCCTGGCGGTCGTAAATCTGGCCCCGCCGCTCCGCCTCCTCTGAGGTAATGATCTGGGGAGAGGGTCATGGAGGAGGGGCAATTGGCCAAGAAGGCTCAGGAAAGCAAGCACAGTGCCTGGCCCCCCGGAGGAGAAGAACAAGTGAACAGGAAGGTACCCCCACCCATGTGGCTGGCAGGCATGGACACACAGGAGGCAGTGAGGCACAGGGTCTGTCAGCCCTTCTCAGAGGGCTGGGTCTCAGGGTCCCACCACCTATCCCTCCTCAGGCCTCTGGATGGTGTAGGAAGTCTCTCAATGGTGGGCAGAGGCTGGCCACAAGGTCCAGTAATGAGACAATAGTCATACAGACAGACAGAAAGACACAGATATATCTCCATCATGAGAGAGTATAGTGAGACATAGACCTAAATCAAAGGCAAGAAAGAAAAAGACCCAGGGCTCAAGAGAGAGGGGATAGTAGAGCAGGGGAGACCAGGAGAGGCTGACTGATCCAGGGCAAGAGGGCCTGAGGCATTGCAGAACCTAGCACAAGAGAACCAGTGCAGAACCATGTACACAGTAATGAAAAGGGGACAGAGACTGAGGAGAAGAGCCCTAGGCTGGTGGGGAAAGGGAGACTGAAATAGGAGACTCAGGAAGCTAGAGGTAGAGAGTGAGAATCATTGACAGAAGCTAAATATGAAAGACCCAGGTCCAGAAATAAGACCCAGATCCCTGAGATTCTCAGATGCAAACAAGAGGCTGATGCCAAAAACAGAGGATGAAAGGAGACCAGAACTAGAGTAGGAACCCCTCCGTCAGCCCCAAGGCTTCTCTTCCTCCCTGGCTGGATCCTCTGCTGACCTAGTAAACATGAAGCTGCTCTACTATCCTAGCCCTGACCTGTCCTTGCTTCTCAAATGCTGTAGATGGAATCTCCACCCCAACCGTGCCCAACCCAATCTCTCCTCTCCATCCCTCAAGTTACCTCTTCCCCTTGGGGCCAACCACAGCCTTCTGGTAATCCTGACCATGCCAGTCTCTCGGTGAGAGTCTCCCAGTACCCAAGACTGCCCACACTTCAGCCCAGGATTCCTCCAGACCAGGCTTATCTCATTCTCCACTCAAAGGTTTCTGCCCAGCCCTCAAAGACAAGTGTCAACATGGCGTACAACACATAGCAGACTCTTAAGAAATGACCTTTTATTGTTTCTAGCCCAGAAATCTATTCTCTGTCCATCAGTGGTCCTGTAGAAAACTGAAACACTCTCCCTTCCTCCCCAACACACCTCCTTCCTCTTCCTCTCTCCTTTTGTTGGAGACCCACTGCCCATCACCAGCCCCCTCCTGCACCAATCCAGCCTCCTTCCTTGCTCACCCTCATGCCAGCTAGTGACCATGCTGCTTCTACTTTCATATCTCTCATTCTAGCCTTCACGTTTTCTTCAGTCAGGATGGCCACACTAGTGTCCTGTCGCCTCCTTGCCTTATACCATCTTCTAGTCTCTGCTCCCTGTCGAATGCTGAGCAACACCTTTAGAAGACCAAGATTTATCCCTCAGGTCACATTGGTCTCTGCTCCATACTTCAGCTTTTCCTTCAGGAACCTGGCTCCTCTATACCCCAAGTTTTTGTTTATTTATTCACTCATTCATTCAGTGGATTTTTATAAGGCTTACCCTGTGCCTGATCCTAGCACTCAGAAGTCATAGCTACTTTTCCCCTTATGTCCGGGGAAGACACAAGGACCAGGCTGGGTCCCTGTTCTCAGGGGTCACAATTGGCAGGGAAAGACAACATAGGAACCAAGCTTGGTCTTGGCCCTCAGGGATCAGTTTAGGGGGGGAGTCACAGGGACCAGGACCAGTACTACCCTTCATGGGTCAGTCTTGTGACAGAGAGATGGACTCAGACATCCACAGTGCTTAGAGTTTGGGGGGCAATGGGAAAGAGAGACACCATCTAAAGCAAGCTGCAGATCGTGAAGGGCTTTGACACCAGGTTGAAGAGTGGGGGCTCTCTCCTGAGGGACACAACAGGAGGCACGGAAGCATTCTGAGGACACTGAGGCCAGTCTACCTCTGGAGGATGTGCACTCCTCTTGTGGTATCAGCTCCAGATGTCACTTCTCTGTATAGCCTTCCTGAATCTCCTACCACAACCTCTCTGAAGCCCTGGGATTAAAGGGCAGCGTCTGCTGGGCTCAGAGCACACTGGATGGTATCTGAGCTGGCTTTTTCCTTTCAGCCCCTCCCCAACCAGACGGAATGCCCCACAACCGCCCCAGTCTCATCTTCCTGCCAGTTCTGCCCCTACCTGCTCAGTCTCACCAGGAATGAGTCACACTGCAAGCCCTCCAGGGCACAAACCGTTCCTGCTATCTTCTTTTCAGTGGCACTCTGTAAGGGCTGGGCCACCCTGAGAACTAGGAACAAATCAGTCCATGTCCTCTGCTCCCTAGCAACTCTCTAGAATGACTGGGTAAGATGGATGGGCTACAAGCTGGCAGCTTGTTGACGTGAACAGGAACCAGAACACTCAAAGTATGGCTGCTGCCATACTGACCCCTCCCTGATATAGAATCCAGAATATTCTTTCCCTGCACCTGTTTGATCAGCTGAAAAAAACAAACAAAAAAAACCCAGAAAACAAAAAACTCCACTACATGTTGGCAGGGCACCAATTTTAGACACTTAGGCCTTTCCTTTTACCCACCTGACTAGCTTGATGACTCTGAGCACTTTACTATGCCGCTCTAGGCCTGTTTTCTCATCTACAGAATGGGAATGACAATGACAATAGTCCCAGCCAAACAGGAGCTGTTGTAAAGATTCAACAAGATGAGGGATGTGAAAGGTGTTTGTTTTTGTTTTAGTTAGGAACCCAGCAGTGTTCAGAGGGAATATGAGTCCTGGATCTTGTCAAAATTTAAGATGCTCCCTTTATTTTATGTTCCCTTTCCCAAGAAAGAAAAAAATTGCTGCTTATTAAATGATACACCCTTTTAATTAAACTAATTGAGACTCACTGTCACTTCAGAGCTGTTAAAATATGAAATGTGTTTTAGAATGGATAAAACAGGCTATCATTCTCTGTTGGGTGAGGGTGTAGATGTTAGATGTTATGACAGAAGGTGGAAAGGTGCAAAAGCAAGAGGACAGCTCCCATTAAGGGACTGTCGGTGCAGAGGTAGAGGTAGGACAGTGAAAAGTCTTGTCCAGATTGTATGGGGTGTGTACCCTCAATTATATAACAGTAGGTAGTGTCCGGGACAGCACCACACAGTCAAGTCAATTAATATTTCTACAATGAAATTTATGAATATTCATACCAAGTAGGATAAAAAGACTAAATAGGCCCAAATCAAGTCCAATTAGGTTTTATAGACAGATGGATCACAAAAAACTTCTGGCTTTTTGAATCTTGGAATGTAATGGCTTACAATGAGTAAAGACTTACTGTATACCAAACAGTGTTTGAGTGCTTCACACATGACGACTCATTAGTTCTCATAACACATGTATGAAGTAGGTGAACTTATTCCCATTCTACAGATTAGGAAACTAAGACACAAGGAGGTGAAGTGACTGCTGCTGAGTGGTGGAGCTGGGATTCAACCCCGGACAGTCAGGCTCCAGGGTCCACCCTTCTGCCCATTTGGCCATGCTGCCTACTCACAGGGAGGTGAAAGATTAGTTTGGCCTCTGTTGCCATCAGGAATTCCCACAGGTTTGAGGGTATCGGGGGGGGGGGCCTTCAAGTCGCTGAATGTAGTAGGAGGAAGGCTAAGAAATAGTTCAGATAGAATATGTGAAGAGAAGGACCAGAGTCCCTGAAAACCCCAATGTTTAACGGTGTAGAAGAATAAGGACACTGAGGAGCAGCCAGAAAAATACCGTGGCCCAGGGGATTTTGGGGTGCCTAAGGGCCGTAGTCTTCCTTCTCCTTGCCCCAGGATCCTCTGTGTTGTAGACAGCCTTTCGTCCAGATTGTCAGGACAGTAGAGTGAGGCTAGAGATACAACCTGTGTTGGACTTTCCCTAGGACTGCTGGGCTCCTGTGCGGTCAGGACACTCCAGACCATCAGGTGCTCTAGAGTGTGCACATACCCTCCTCCAGAACGGTGACATCCTCTGAGGTGTTAACATCTCCTCCCCACTGTTAGCATCCATCTGAGGTCTAGACACTTCCTCCAGAGTGTCAGTACACTGAGGGTGCAGACACGTCCTCTAGGCTGTAAACCTAATCTCCTTTAGACTGTCACGATCCCTCCAGGGTGAGGACACTTCTTTTTCCTGACTGTCAGGACAGTGTGGGTGTGGACACTAAGACAGATCACCAGGGTCCTCTGAAGTGTGGATAGCTCACTCTCATTGTCTAGGTCACTCTGGGATATGGATACCTCTTCCTGCACATTGTCAGGATCTCTCTGGGGTATGGCCACCTCCTCCTTCTTCCAGACTGTCAGGTCCTTTTGTATGTGGACATTTCCTCCACCAGACCACCCAGATTATCTGGAGGTGTGGACATCTCCTCATCCAGATTGTCAGGGTCTTCTGCAGTGTGGACTGCTGTGCCTCCAGATCATCTCAAAACCCCAGGGTTATGACCCTCTCTACTTTATAGTTAGTTAAACTAGGAGCCTTTCCTCCTCATCGGTGTCATTACTACACTGTGGACATCCTCCAGGGTGAGTCCCTTACGCCAATTTCTGTCACTTCCCAACCACAGCAACCCCTAAGAAACCTGTGGAAATATGGAGGAATTTGGGGTTGTCATGATGACAAGGTACAGTCATGGATTTAAATGGTCCAGGGATATAAAATGTGCCTCAATGCATCAGATGGTCATACATAACAAAGAACTGCCCCTCCCCAAATACCCACTGCCTCCCACCTTTGAACGTGACACTTGAAGTTGCAGGCACTTGTCAATTATTCACCCAAATCCCTTGTTTTACACCTGTGCCCATGGCTAATCCCACTTCTTAGCCTCCCCTGCATGGAGGTAAGGCCAATGACTCAATTCTAGCCAGTGCATATGGACAGAAATGATATGTACTGTATCCAGGCTTCGCCTGTTAGGAACCTTCCCATCTCCCCCCCTTCTTGGCCTGATTATCAGGCAAGGCTGAGGATCCGAGTCAGCCCAAGGCTCTCAGGCATGGCAAAGGCATAAAAAGGAAAGAGCCTAAGTAGCCAGGCTACTGTGTAGCAGGATACTACCCAAACACCCACGCTACACTGTTACAGAAGCAAACAGACTTCTAACATGCAAAGACACTAAGACTTGCGGATTGCTGGTCTTTCCAGTGTCCTGCAAGTCTAGAAGAGGAAGCAGCCAACCTCCACAAGGCAGGTCTACGTCCTACTCCAGGCTGTGTTCCTTTTGTGCAGATTAGTAAAAGGTGATCTTTCTGGGAAGATGCTGCTTAGCAATGAGCTGGACCCTTGTAAAATGAGAAGAGAAGTGCCTTTTCAGGTGACGCAACCTTGTGCAGACCACAAGACCCATTAAAAGGAAAACTGCCTGCCTATGCTCACTTCGGTAGCACATATACTAAAAAAAAAAAAAAAAAAAAAGGAACACTGCCTAGATTTCAGTTCCCATTCTCCTCATTGCTAGGTACCCTTATGAAATCAACCCAGTCAGGAAGTGTTCAATGTGCTTTTAACTCCCAGCTTGGAATACTCTCTCTCCCCTGCCAGGATATTCCTAGAACTTGGGTTAAACACCCCCCTCCCCACCACCACCTTTACCACAGGAAAAGCAGGGAAGTTGCAGGCACACCATGACAAGAGCTGAGCACACACAGTGGGAACACAAAGTGGGAAGAGCTGCACACACGCATGGTCCTGTCTCCCTACCTCTCCCACGTACTCCATGACGAAGCTGTTCTTGCGGATCTTCTCCAGTGTGCGGACGCCCCAGCCACGTCCATCATCCGTGCGGAAGATACAGAGGTTATAGCGGATGCCCTTCTGTACCACGCGATTGGGGCAGTCATAGCCACAGCGGCAACGGGAGTTGCACTCATAGATGGGCTGCCCAGCTCGCAGCCGCACCTGGCCCTGGTCATTGTAGGCAAACTTGTGCAGTGATGCCCCAGGGCAACAGCCTCCAGTGGGTGCCCACAGGCAGTCCTGGCACTCACAGCCCACGGCCACTTGGTTGAGGGTAATGCCCTCACCAACACGGTACTCATTGATATATACAAAGGCCCGAGGGGGACCATCCAGGTCCACCTCATTCTCCACAGTGATGCGTCCCAGATGGTTGCGCTTGGCATTGAGCTCCTGCTCCCAGAGTTGGAGTGCCCGCCTCTGCTTGGCCTTCTGCACCAGGTAGCTGGCCAAGCTTGGGTCCAGATGCCGGGGTGGCTTTGACCGGTGCCGCCGCCGGAGCAGCTCTTGTTCTAAGTCCTTGTGGAACTGCTTGAGAATGCGTATACACTTGAGATTCTGCCGTGGCTCCCAGGTGCTCTCTGACTCTGGGTATCCACGCCATTTTACTAGGTAATACTCCTGTTCCTGTTGGAGGGACAAGAGGGACAGGGGCCACCATAAGTGGTAAGACCCTTGGGCCAGCCCTCATGGGACTTCCATCCCAAAACCAATGGATAATACCCAAACCACTCCCCCCTACCCCCCGCTTTCTGGAATGACTCCATGAATTGGTTAAAAAGTATGGGCTCTAAAGCCGGGATCACTAGGTTTAAATCCTGCTCTACTTATACTATCTGTCTAAATTACAACTATTAATTTAATCTCCTAAATTTACTCCCTTTTCTACCTTCCCCATCATCAGCTCCCTCCTGTTAGGTGTTCAGGCCCCGACTCTTGGACTCATCCTTGACTCTGTTCTCTAAAACTCCTCACATCTGCCCTCAACAAATCCTGTCAGTCCCACCTTCAGACAACATCCAGAATCCAACCACTTCCAACCATCAGCACGGCTACCATGATCAATGCTCTCCTGGAGTGCAGCAGTAGCCTCCTCACTGGTCCTCTTGCTTCCACCCTTGATCCTATAGCCTATCCTCCACACAGCAGCTAGAGGGACCTTTTCTTGCTGAGAGGAGGCTATAGGATACACTTTAACTACACAGATTCTAAGTTAGACACCCTGGGTACAAATTCTGAACCTGTCACTCCCTAGCTGTGTGGCCTTGGACAAGTTATTTAATTTTGCTGGGCCTTTATTTCCTCATCTGTAAATGAGAGGAAAAGCTAAAAATTTTTTTTAGCATTCATTATGTAGCATGTGCTGTTCTAAGCAGCTTACAAGTATTAACTAATTTAATCCTCACACCTCTACA
Source organism: Carollia perspicillata (assembly GCA_004027735.1). NCBI lineage: Eukaryota > Metazoa > Chordata > Mammalia > Chiroptera > Phyllostomidae > Carollia > Carollia perspicillata. The sequence continues at coordinate 26,548 of PVKM010010272.1, forward strand.
TGAGATAGATACTATTAAGCATCCTCATTTTACAGATGAAAAAAATAAAGTACAGAGAATTTGCATAAATATCTTGGGGGGTTACATGACCAGGATTTGAACCCAAGTATGCTACATCCAGTCTGTTCTGTTAACTATGTTGCCATTATCTCCTCTGGCCAAGATAACAGTTCCCATTTCAGTGTTGTTGGGAGTGGTTAAATAAGTCTCTGAGGGGAAATGCCTTGCACATGGAAAGTGCTCAATAACCATTAGCTATCCTCATCCCATTCCTGGGGCTCAGCATCTCGATCACTGCAGCTGGTTTGTATTCTTAGGAAGGTGGAAGGAGAGAATTATTTGGGTACTCATCCTAACTCCTGCCTCCCTCAGAAAACCATTTGGTTTCCCTACCAGTAAAACAGAGATGAGAAGAGGGCCTACTACCTCTATTTGTTTAAGATCGGGGAGAAAATTCCCTTTGGAATCAAATGCAGACAGTGGGGGACAAAGGGGCAGGAAGCCAGCCCCTTGAGACACCCCTGCCCTGTCATGGTCACCCCAGACTCACGCGTATCTTCTTGTAATCACACAGGTACTCCACTTCAAAGTCATAGAGATTCCTCTTGGAGATACCGAGGGCGGGGCATGAGAGCTTGGCCAAGCGGCAGAGGTCCTGTAGTTGATTCCAAGAAGATTTGCAACACACACTGCAGCCTAGAACAAGAGTCCACAAAGAACATTACTGGGTATCTTGGCGAGGCCTAGGGTCAAAGGGCACCCCAAGTCTTTCTTGGGACTTTCAAAGGACTGCCTTAGTGAAATTTAATCCACAGGTCTTCCCAATGCTAAGATCTTTCTACTGCAAAAATGTGCCAGTTCCTTCAACCCCAATGCTTACTATCCAAGGCTACCCCTTGGGAGCAGCAGACCTCAAAGAGGGATCTGCTGTATGGATTGTCCTAAAGGAATATATTCCCAGAGCTCCCAACTCCCTCTATACCATTCCTAGAACTGCCTGCAAAACCAGCCTGGTGTTCAGGACCTAATCCTCCTTCCACTTTGCAAAAAGGAAGAGAACAACCTCCCATCTCAGTGAGGTGCTTTGCTGCAAGGGCATAGGGTAGGGTGTTAAAACCTCCAGGGCCCCAAACAAACTAGTAAGACTGGACTGAATCTGAAATCCACGGGGCAGGAAGTATTTTGGATTTTTTTTTTTTTGTATTTTTACAAGTGTAGTTCTGTGTATATCCATACATTACTTAACACCTCCAGTGTGGTCGGTGGCTTTCAATAGTTCTGCAGCAAAAGTCTGAATTTTCACATTAAATAGGAAAAATAAAGATGTGAGATAGCAGCACAGGATAATCTCAACTTTTAGTCTAGTTTTGTCACTGAATAATGCCAAACTTAAGTTTTCAGGTCTTTTTAGATTTCAGCATTATGAGTAAGAGATTGTGAAGTGGTATTAGATCACGGGAAGCCTCCTCGAATGATTAGTCTGGGTGCCTTAACCCCAGAAGGTATATTTTTTCACATTGCATTTTGACTTTTTCTGCCTCATCCACATTTCTGTGAAAGGTAAAGCTTGCCCAAAGGAATTCAGGAACAGGCAAAACAGTAATAGGTCCGTGACAATGATTCCTTAAATATACCTGGAATGTACGTATCTGGGGCTACCAACATTTCTCAAGACACAGATTTTTTTTAAAAGCCTTCTAAATCAAAGATTCAAGATATTCTTAACATGCTTTAGAAACCATTTTATCAGATCATTTCAGAGAACACTTATTCCGAATGTGGTCAGTCAGTCCTCATCCTATTAATATTTTCCAACTCTCATTAAAAAAAATCAAACATTTAAACTCATGAAGAACGTGCTAGATGACAACCTAAAAATGTAAAAGAGCTTTTCAACATTATTTCATGTGCATTAACCCCCCTTCCACCTAGCCAGGCCTAGTGGAGACTCAGGCCTGTGCCCACGCCTTCCTCTCCCTATGACGTCTCTCCCTTTCAAACCCCTGAACTTGCATTTGAAACCCCACTAAAGTGCTGCCAACTCACATCTCCAGCTGCTGGCGCCGCACTGACCACAGGTGAAATCTCCTGTCCCTTCGAGGTCCCCCCACAATTGTGGAACCCATCCTTCCCTCAGCTTTCCTTACCCAGAGGAGCCCACCCCTCAACATACTGACAAAGTCACCTCCTTTTCCCGGCACACTTGAGGAATCCACATGTCCCCTTGCCCCTCTTCCTGAGGGAGTCCTCTCTACTGCAGACTCTTCTCTCATCACATTGAGAGGAGATACCCTTCTCTCATAATTCCTCTATAATCCTACTCTGAAAACGAGGTCCGTCCCCTTCCCTTCCCTCTCCTTCCGGCATCTCGCGTGGACACCAAGCGGGTAACGGTCACCAGCGACCGATTTTCCCGCGCGCGGGCGCGGCCTCGGGGACCAGCCACCCCCGCGTGCGCGCGCGCGCGCCCGCCTTCGGGTCGCTGTTACAGGCGCGCGCCCCCCTCCTGAGTCCCCACTTCGCCCCGCGCCCGCCGCCTTCCGAAGCACGCGCCCCCTCCTCTCAGCCCCGCCCAGCCTCGCGCGCCAGGCCCGCGCTCCCCGAGCCCCAGCCTTTCGGTGTTGGGCTTCCGGCTTCCAGCTCCGTGGCTTCGGATGCCTGGGTCCTGAGCCCGCGACGTTACCCCTCTAGCCCACGCAGCCCGGCCAGCAGGCCGGCGCTGCTGCCACCACTACTTCACCTTTTAAATTTTCCGCCATCTTTCCCCACGGCTAACGACATTCGGGCCTAACTGGCCTCGCGAGAAGAGAGCTCGCGCGGGCGTGGCCGAGAACGCGTAGCCTATTGGCCGCACCGCACCTTGAGCAGCGCCCGCGCGGACCAACCGGCGAGCCGTGACCGAACCCCTCCCGCCACTCCCCTCTGTCCGAAGGCGGTGCTCGCCTCCACTACACCACCGTGCGTCTGGGCGGTGGCATCGGAAGCGGCTGCTGAGGTTGCTGGGTGCCCTGCCGTTCCGCCGTTGTGTCTGTCACGCCATTAACCAATCCCGTTGTCATCCAGCCAGCCAGACCAGGGCAGGGGGTGGGGGTGGCGGAAATCTTTCCTTCTGTCAGACCCTCAGTTACCACCGTCAGGCATCCCATCACCACATTTTAACCGTAAGGAGGCCATGACTCCCCTCCTATGGTGGACCAGGACCAGACTGCTGCTCAGTTTCAAAATCCGTCCATACTCAAATCACACAAAGGGTCAGTCATCACAACTGCATAGTCAGACCCCACCTGCGATTCACACCATCAGTCACCAGCAGCAGCCATTCATGGCCCTCCCCACTAGAGGCAAGTCCCTAGAGACGGACATGCAGTGCTTACTAACAGCCACACTGCTAGTCAAGTCAGCCTGTCACTGCCTGAGAGGATCCTTCCCTCATTAGCAGTCACACCAGCAGCGGTTTCTCCTGCTACCCTTGCCCTGGCACCTGCTCTGAATCCCCCTGGGGAAGTCATATCACGCCTGCTCAGGAAGCCCCAGCCACCACCCATGTTCTCAGGCAGGCTGCAGTTAGGTCAGGCCTGGCTGGAATTGTCAACATCTCATGTAGCCCTGTCAGGCAGTCACACTATCCGCCATCACTTGTCAACGGCTGTCATTCCCACCATGATCAGATAGTTTATTCCCTCAGAGCAAACAGTCACAGCAACTAAAGGTAGCATTAAGCCTACGCACCACCTGTCAGTGGCCAGCAGTCTGTCCTTTCTCAGGGAGGCATACCCCCCACCATTGGACAGTACCCTCTAAACCAGGGGTGTCAAACTCATTTTCACCGGGGCCACATCAGCCTCGTGATTGCTTTCAAAGGGCCAAGTGTAATTTTAGGACTGTATAAATGTAACTACTCCTTAATAGTTAAGCAAGAGCTCGGCACTGCTGCCAGGTAGAGACAAGGTGCCAGGCTGTATAATACAAGGTGGAGGGCCAGTTCGGCCTACAGGCCTTGTGTTTGCCACCTATGCTTTAAACCATCAGGGCAGCTGTGATTCTAACATAGTACAGCTATAGAGTCAGGCAGCTACAATGCACTTTCAGTTGGTCAGTTGGTCTGTGACTCATTCTGTTTGCCCCTCATATTGTCAGTCAGCCAGGCAACTGAGCACATGGTCTGTCAAGCAAGCTGTGATTTGGTCAAGGCAGACAGCCATCTATCAGGGTGCCTATCAGAGAGCCATAAATCTGTCCATCAGCTAGCCTGAAATCCCCTCAGGGTAACCCTCCTTTACATATCATAAACTGCTGCTACTGGCAGCAGTAGCATCCAGACACTCCCTTGGGCTAGGGGTGACTCCCAGCAATAGTCATCCATCCACAGCATCCTGCCAACCATGGGTCAGGAGTTAGCCAGCATGTCAATCCCTCAGAAAGCTTCTGGTCTTCTACACTGTCAGACCACCAGCCCCAGTTAGTCCCAGGCAGATCGTAGTTGTTAAGTATTCAGTACAGCACAGCATTGGGAAAACTCACTGTGAGTTCCTGAAACTGCCCCTCTCCTTGCCAGTCCATGAGTTATGTAGTCAACCAAACAGTTATACAGTTAACCAAATGGTTAGTCTGTCTGCTTGTCTGTCAGTTCAGCTGTGAGCTGTCTGGAGAACTCACAGTCCCTCCTTGCCATGAGTGGAACAGTCAGCAGCATAAGTCCCACCATGGATTCCCCTTCTCTCCCTTATTCCTTCTAGAACAGAGTCTGATGCTAGTCCTCACATGTCCCCAGTCTCATGGGGCCGGCAGGATTCTCCCATTCCCAGGTGTCCAAGAGATCTGTCCAACCCACGAGAGTGGTTTAAAGCATGAGCTTTTTTAAAAAATTAATATTTTAATATATTGTTAAAGGAATTTTAAAAGGAAAAAAAAACTCCCTAAACACAATGTTTCCCTGTTCCTTTCCAGTTTTTCCTATATATACATTTCCAAAGTAAGTATTCTATTTATACACATATAAATATATAGATTTTTATTACAGTTTACATTCAATGTTATTTTGTATTAGTTTCAGGTGTACAGCACAGTGGTCAGACAATCATACAGCTCACAAAGTGCTCCCCCAATATTTCCTGTACCCACTCAGCACCACACATAGTTATTACAATATTATTGAGCATATTCTCTATGCTGTACTTTACATCCCCATGGCTATTTTGTAACTACCTATTTATACTTCTCAATCCCTTCACTTTTTCACCCTGCTCCTCAAGCCCCTTCCCCTCTGGCAATCATCAGTCTGGTCTCTGCATCTATGAGTCTGTTTCAAATTTGTTTGTTCATTTATTTTGTTCTTTAGATTACAAATGTAAGTGAAATCATATAGTATTTGTCTTTCTCTGATTGACTTATTTCACTTAGCATAATACCCTCTAGGTCCATCCATGCTATCACAAATGGTAAGGTTTCATCTTTTTATGGCCGAGTAATATTTCATTGTATATATGTACCACCACTTCTTTATCCACTCATTTATTGATTGGCATGTGGGTTGCTTCCATAGCTTGGCTATTGTAAATAATGCTGCAAATGAACATCAGGGTGCATATATTCTTTCGAATTAGTGTTTTGGGTTCCTTTGGATATATATCAGAAGTGGAATCTCTGAGTAATAGGCAGTTCCATTTTTAATTTTTTGAGGACCTTCCATACTGTTTTCCATAGTGGCTACACCAATCTGCATTCCCACTAAACAGTGCACCAGGGTTCCCTTTTCTGTACATCCTGGCTAACACCTGTTGTTTGTTGGTTTATGGATAATAGCCATTCTGACAGGTATGGGGTGATATTGTGGTTTTACTTTGCATTTCTCTCATGGTTAGTGATGTTGTACATCTTTTCTTATGTCTATTGGCCATTCGTATGTACTCTTTGGAGACGTGTCTATTCAGGTCCTCCACCCATTTTTAAATTGGATTGTTTGGATTTATTGGTGTTGAGTTGTATGTGTTCGTTATAAATTTTAGATATTAATCCCTTATTGGATGTATCAAAGCATGACCTCTTTCTGTTTGAACCTGTAGGGGTGATGAGGGGTTTTGAGGGGAACATCCCTTGGCCCTCCCCAAACAATATAGGGGAGTTGGTAAAGGCCTAGATTCTGGTAGTCTGATGACCTGAGTTCAAATCACAACTCCTCCATAAACTAAATTGTGTGGGTTTAGGTAGATTCTTCATCTGCAAAACCTGAGATGAGTGACCTTGGAGTGGGCTCTCCCGCTCACCTAGTAATGAATCTTTCAAAAGCACTAGCACCTTTTCAGGAGACCTCCCTCTTATTACTCTGTCCTACTTCGAACCACTTATCTCTTCATCCAGCATTAATTTAGTGCCTAGTGTGTACATTGCCTAGTCCAGTGCTAGAACCAAAACAGGGTTTTATCCACTGCAAGCTGCACAAGTTTCACCTGTTTTAATGTAAACCTCATATTGGAGTGTAGCACACGTACAGAGCACACAACAGACCATGGGTGATTGGTGGAGTGACTTTACATCAGCAAATATACACGTGGAACCAGAACACAGGTTAAAGAACAGCATAGCCAGGCAGGGCACCAGAAGCACTCAATTTTTTTAACATCTCTGAAATCAGGCTGCATCTCTTAAGCACTGGTGGGTCATATAATTCAATTGGCAGTACTTTTTTGTCTTTCTTAGTGATACATAAGATAATCACGTATTTTATAAAACGGTGACTTGGGATCAGTGACAGCCAATAATAACAGCAGCAGCAGCAGCTAATGTTTATAGATGCCTACAAGGAGCCGGGCACTTAGATTTGCATCTTCTTTAATTCTGGCTACAACCTATGACATAAGCATTTTCATCCTCATTTTAAAGACTGAGAAAACTGCCCTGGCTGGTGTGGCTCAGTGGATTGAGTGCCAGCCTGCAAACTGAGGGGTCACTTATTTGATTCCCAGTCAGGGCATGTGCCTGGGTTGCAGGCCAGATCAGGGAGAGGCAACCACACATTGATGTTTCTCTTCCTTTCTTTCTCTTTCCTTTCCCCTCTTTCTAAAAATAAATTAATAAAATATATTTTTTAAACGACCAAGAAAACTGAGGCTCAGAGAAGTTAAGCAACTTGCCCATAGTCAATTCTTTTACCCCAGGCCTGTACCTGCCCTAGCCAGGGCTACTGGGTATTCAGAGGTTGCGTGATGTGAGGTCTTTTTCTAAAACAAAGCCTGTCCAAGAGGTCCCAGAACACTGGATTTCTAGGGCTTCATCTGGGGTGAGGGGGTGAGTTGGGAGGGGGTAGGTAGTATGACAAGACCTTCCTAGAGTCAGCGCTTGTTCTGAGGACCTAGCCTGGGTGGGGTGAGAAGTAGAGTAGGGGGTGAAGAATAGTAAAAGAATTAAATGGAACCTGAGACTCCCACCTTCTCCATCTTCTCCAGCTGTTGGGGAATTCTTAAGGGGCAAAGCCAGCTCCCATTCCCCATACCTGCAACCTCACTACCCTAGCTGCCCCCACTGCCTTCTTCCACTAATCCCCCAACCTGCACCCCAATGGTTCCAAATTTCTTCTACTGCTCTTGCAGATGAAAGAAGCCTGCCCTCTCTGGAATCTCCCTCACTTTGGTCTTTCTCCCCTCCTCCTTCTCTTTTAAAGGTAGGCTCTCTGAAACCTTTAATCCACCAGATTTCAGAAATGGAAAGGCGCAGACACCTTGATTCTAGGCTTTAATGTACAACAGTTTCTAATACTTCATAGGAAATGCTTTAAATACCAGGGACAGTTTCGAGTTGCTCTTTTTTTCTGGAGAGCAAGTCTTGGAGGAGAAAGAGGGATGATGACCCAGTGGGATCCCGGTTGCAAATCTGTTACATATTGTTACTCTCATTGTAGAGATAAGGAAACTGAGACTCAGAGGTGTGGCATCTTGTCCAGGTTCTAGAGCAGATATATTTGATTAGTCTTTGCCTCTTCCATTGCCATTGGCCAAGACTTGATTTACACTGGGGACTGGGCAGAACCCAATTTTAATATTGAGAGGGGGTTCTGCCCATTAGGATCCTATGTGAATTGTGTCCATGGAGAGTTGGAAAATCTGACCATCGAGAACTCTTGACTAGTATTGTGTGGATTGAACAGTTTTTTTAAATAAATAAGTGAATGAATAAATAACGCTCCCATTCATTCACCACACCCAGCCTCATGCCAAGCTTTTCCCCACATCAGGACCTTTGCACTAGCTGTTTCCTCTGCCTGGAATGCCCTTCCCCCAAATATTCACCTGGTTGACTCCTCTCTCTTTAGGTTCAGCATAACTGTCACTTCCCCTCCAAGTGGCTTTCCCTGAACACCTTATCTGAAAGTCATTTCCCCTTGGCACGTAGCACTTATCATGATATGTAACTATCTTTTGTTTCTATTTGATTCTTTCTTGTCTGTCTCCTCCTTAGAATGGCGGCACCTAGAATGTCAGCCCCACTAAGGCAAGAATTTCTGTTGATTTTTTCACTGCTTTATCCCCAGGCTCTAAAGTAGTGCCTGGCACTAAATGTTTGCTTAAAAAAAAAAAAGGCACAATATAGATAACAGGCTGACAGTGACCGGAAGGGAGAGGGGAGGAAATTTCAGGGGAAAAGGGGGAAGGGTTTGCAGGAACAAGTATGAAGGACACAT
>PVKM010010273.1:0-35197 GCA_004027735.1 Carollia perspicillata
AGGAAGAAAGAAAGAAAGAAAGAAAGAAACTAGACCACCAACTGATACCATATAGCAAAATAAAGATTGATAAAATATTTATATATTGTGACACCATAAAAATCCTAGAGAAAAGCAGAAGCAGTTAAATGTCAGACATCCTACGCAGCAATATCTCCACAGATATATCTCCTTTAGCAATGCATATAAAGGAAAGAATAAACAAATGGGACTATATCAAATTGAAAAACTACACAACTAAAGAAACCATCATAAAAATGAAGAGAGCCAGTCGTATGGGAAAACATATTTGCCAATGTTACATTGGACAAGGGTTTGATCTACAAAATATATAAAGAATACATATGACTCAACACCAGTAAGACAAACAATCCTATTTAAAAAATGGGGAAAGGACCTGGGAAAAGATACTTCTCCAAGGAGGATATAATGAGGGCACATAGATATGTGAAAATATGTTCAACATCACTAGCCATCAGAGAGATGCAAATTAAAATCACAATGAGATGTCATATCACACCTGTCAGAATGTTACTCATTAATAAACCAACAAATAAGAAGTGCTGGTGTGAATATGGAGAAAAGGGAACCCTAGTGCACTATTGATGGGACTGCAGACTGCTACAGCCACTCTGAAAACAGAATGGGATTTCCTCACAAAACTAAAAATAGATCTCACTTTTGACCCAGTGATTCCACTCCTCAGAATATATCCTAAGAATCACAAATCAAAAATTCAAAGAAGCTATGCACCCCAACATTTATAGCAGTGTTATTTACAATAGCCAAGTGCTGGAAACAGCCTAAGTGCCCATCAGTAAATGTGCAGGTAAAAAAACTGTGGTACACTTACACAATGGAATACTATGCCACAGAAAGAAAGAAGAAACTCTTATCCTCTGAGACAGCATGGATGGATCTGGAGAGCATTATTCTAAGTGAAATAAGCCAGGTGATGGAAGACAAATACCATATGATCTCACCTACAAGTGGAACCCAATCAACAAAACAAACAAGCAAGCAAAATATAACCACAGACATTGAAATTAGGAACAAACTTACGGTAACTGGAGGGGAGGGAGCAGGAGAATAACAGGAGAAAGGGGAAGGGTCACCAAGGAACATGTATGAAGGACCTATAAACAAAGACAACAGGGCTGGGAGGATTGTGAGAGTGGGGTGGGTAGTGAAGGGGAGAATAATGGGGAGAAAATGTGGAACACTATAATTGAACAACAATAAAAATTCAATAAACTGAAAAAGTACTTTAAAATGTAAACTCTGATATGCAGAGAGAAACCTAGCAAGGCCCATTTGATCAAAGTCCTCTATGTGTTATGTTGTAAAAGAGAAGTCAAGAACTTATATGTATCACCCATGTGCATGAACTAGGGAGGATGGTTATGCAGGAGAGTGGGGGATTTAGGGAAGAGGAGAAAAAAAGGGGAAAATGGGACTATTCTACTATCATAATCATTAAAATATACTTAAAAATATAAAACATTAAAAACAGATATTTATTTATTTATTTAGTTAGTTAGTTTACTCCCATCCCAGTCCACCTCCCAGTGCTCCCCACCTGCCTCACATTTCCACCCCCCTTAGTTTTTGTCCATGTGTCCTTTATACTTGTTCATATAATCTCTTCCCTTTTCCCCCTAAAATTCCCTCCCCTCTCCCCTCTGGTTACTGTCATCCCATTTTCTATTTCAATGTCTTTGGTTATATTTTGCTTGTTTGTCTGTTTTGTTGCTTAGTTTCCTGTTAAAGGTGAGACCATATGGTATTTGTCTTTCATCTCCTGGCTTATTTAACTCAGCATAATGCTTTCTAGTTCCATCCATGCTGTTGCAAAGGGTAGGAGCTCCTTCTTTCTTTCTGCTGAATATAATTCCATTGTGTATATGTACCATAATGTTTTGATCCATTCCTTTACTAATGGGCATCTAGGTTGCTCCAACACTTGGCTATTGTAAATTGTGCTGCTATGAACATTGGGGTGCATAGGTTCTTTTGCAATGGTGTTTCACGGTTCTTGGGATATAATACTAGCAGTGGAATTGCTGGGTAAAAAGGCAGTTCAATTATTAGTTTTCTTAGAAAATTCCATACTGTTTTCCATAGTGGTTGTACCAGTCTACAATTCCACCAACAGTGAACTAGGGTCCCCTTTTCTCCAAAACCTATCCAACCCTTGTTGATTGCTGCTTTGTTTCTGATGGTCATTCTTACCGCTGTAAGGTGGTATCTCATTGTGGTTTTAATTTGCATTTCTCTGATGGCTAGCGATATTGAGCATCTTTTCATATGTCTCTGAATCCTCTGGATGGCCTCCTTGGAGAAATGCCTGTACAAGTCCTTTGCCCATTTTTTAATTGGGTTGCTTGTCTTCTTGGAGTGGAGTCATGTAAGTTCTCTGTATATTTTGGAGATTAAACCCTTGTCTGGGGTATCATTGGCAAATATGTTTTCCCATATAGTTGTGTCTCTTGTTATTTTACTGCTGTTTTCTTTAGCTGTGCAGAAGCTTTTTATTTTGATGAGACCCCATTTGTTTATTCTTTCCTTTATGTCCCTTGCTCTGGGGGACATATCAGTAGAAATGTTGCTGCGTGAGATATCTGAGATTTTCCTGCCTATGTTCTCCTCTAGAATTTTAATGGTGTCACAGCTTATATTTAAGTATTTTATCCATCTTGAATTTATTTACGTGTATGGTGTAAGTTCGTGCTCGAATATCATTTTTTGTTTTTTGCACGTAGCTGTCCAGTTCTCCCAACACTATTTGTTGAAGAGACTATTTTTACTCCATTTTATGGTGTTGCCCCCTTTGTCGAATATTATCTGACCATAGAGACTTGGGTTTATTTTTGGGCTCTCCCTTCTGTTCCATTGGTCTATGTGCCTGTTTTTATGCCACTGCCAGGCTGTTTTTATTTCAGTAGCATTGTAATAAAGTTTGGTATCAGGTATTGTGATCCCTCCTACTTTGTTCTTCTTACTCAAAATTGCAGCTGCTATTCAGGGTCATTTATGGTTCCATATAAACTTATGAAGTGTGTGTTCTATGTCTTTGAAATAGGCCATTGGTACTTTGATAGGTATTGCATTGAATCTGTATATTGCTTTGGGTACTATGGACATTTTGATGATGTTAATTTTTCCACTCCATGAACACGGTATATGTTTCCATTTGTTTGTGTCTTCCTTGATTTCATTCTTCAGTGTTGTGTAGCTTTCTGCATACAGGTCTTTTATCTCCTTGATTAGGTTTATTCCTAGGTATTTTATTTTTCTTTTTGCTATATCGAATGGGATTTTTTCTTGATTTCTGCTTCTGTTGTTTCATTGTTGGTATACAAAAATGGCTTTGATTTCTGGATATTGACTTTGTATCCCACTGTTTTGCCACATTCATTTATTAGATTGAGCAGTTTTTGGGTAGACTCTATAGGATTTTTCATGTGCACTGTCATATTGTCTGCAAACAGTGAGAGTTTTGTTTCCTCCTTTCCAATTTGGATGCCTTCTATTACCTTTTCTTGTCTAATTGCTGTGGCTAAAATTTCCAATGTTGTATTGAATAGAAGTGTTGAAAGTGGACAACTTGTCTTTTTCCTAATCTTAGTGGAAAAGCTTTTAATTTTTGTCCATTGAGTATGATGTTGGCTGTAGATCTCTAATATATGGCTTTTATTATGTTGAGGAATGTTCCCTCTATTCCCACTTTGCTCAGTATTTTTATCATAAATGGGTGCTGTACCTTGTCAAATGCTTTTTCCGCATCTATTGATATGATCATATGATTTTTGTCTTTGCTTTTGTTTACCTGATGCATTAAATTTACTGATTTGGGAATGTTGAACCATCCTTGCATCCTTGGGATGAATCCCACTTGATCATGGTGTATGATTTTTTCAGTGTATTGTCGCATGTGGTTTGCAAACTTTTGTTGAGGATTTTAGCATCTATGTTCATCAGCAATATTGGCCTGAAGTTTTCTTTCTTTGTTGTTTCTTTATCTGGTTTTGGGATTAGGATGATGCTGGCTGCATAAAAGGAGTTTGGGAGTCTTCCATCACTTTGGATTATTTGGAATAGTCTGTGAGGGATAGGGGTTAGTTCTTGCTTAAATGCTCTGTAGAATTCTCCTGTGAAACCATCTGGTCCAGGGCTTTTGTGTGTTGGGAGTTTTTTGATCACTGCTTCAATTTCATCTGCTGTTATTGGTCTGTTCAGGCATTCTGCTTCTTCTTCGTTGAGTTTTGGAAGATTATATTTTTCTAGAAATGTGTCCATTTCACCTAGGATTTCAAATTTCTTGGCATATAGCTCCTTATAGTAATTTCTTACAATCCCTTGTATTTCTGTGGTGTCAGTTTTAATCTCTCCTCTTTCATTTCTGATTGTGTTTATATGTCTCCTCTCTCTTTTTTTCTTGATGAGCCTGCTTGAACGCTTGTTGATTTTGTTTACCTTTTCAAAAAACCAGCTCCTGGATTAATTGATACTTAGTTTTGTGTTTTTAGTATCTATGTTATCTAATTCTTCTCTGATCTTGGTTATTTCCATCCTTCTACTAGCTCTGGGCTGTCTTTCTTGTTGTTCCTTGGGTTCTTGTAGGCATAGGATTAGGTTGTTTGTTTGAAATGTTTCTACCTTTTTTAGGTAGGCCTGTATTGCTATTAACTTCCCTCTCAGGACTGCCATTGCTGTGTCCCATAAGTTTTTGGTTGTTGTGTGTTCATTTTCATTTGTTTCCAAAAATTTTTGATTTCTTCTCTAGTTTCATTCTTGACCCATTCATTGTTTAATTGCATGCTATTCAATCTCCATGATTTTGAGTGTGTTGAGTTTTTTTTGGGGGGTTGGTTTCTAATTTCAGTCCCTTGTGGTCAGAGAAAATGCTTGGTATGATTTCAATTTTATTGAATTTGTTGAGGCTTGTTTTGTGTCCTATGATATGGCCTATCTTTGAAAATGTCCCATGTGCATTAGAATAGAACGTGTATTTAGCTTCTTTTACGTTCAGGGCTCTATACATATCAGTTAAGTCCATTTCATCTAGGGTGTTGTTCAATGCCACACTATCTTTGTTGATATTTTGTTTCGACGATCTGTCTATTTTTGACAGTGTGGTGTTAATTAATCTACTGTAATTGTGTTGCTATCCATATCTTTCTTTAAGTCCTCTAAGATTTTCTTTATGTATTTGGGTGGTCCTATGTTGGGTGCATATGTATTTACAATGTTTATGTCTTCCTAGTGGAGTCTTCCCTTGAGCATTATGATGTGACCTTCTGGGTCTCTGTTTATAGCTCTTTTTTGAAGTCTATTTTGTCTGATATGAGTATTACTACCTTGGCTTTTTTTTTTTCTGTCCATTTGCTTGCAAAACTTGTTTCTACCTCTTCACTTTTTTTCCGTGTATGTCTTTTGTCCTCAGGTTGGTCTCTTGTAGGGAGCATATGTGTGGGTCATGCTTTCTTATCCATTCAGCTATTCTGTGTTTTTTGATTGGAGCATATAATCTATTTGCATTTAAGGTTATTATGGATAGGTACTTATTCATTGCCATTTTTGTACCTATATTCCTCTCTGTCTCTCTCTTTTCCTTTCTTCCCTTACAGCAGTCCCTTTAGCATCTCTTGCAGTGGTTGATTGGTGAATGCATATTGTTTAGACTTCTTTTGTCTTGGAAGCTCTTTATTTTGCCTACTATCTTGATTGAAATCCTTGCTGGTTGAAGCAGCCTAGATTACAGGCCTCTGGTTCTCATTACTTGGAATATTTCTTGCCATTCTCTTCTGGCTTGGAGTGTTTCCATTGAGAAGTCAGCAGCTATCCTTATTGGGGCTCTCTTATATGTTACTTCCTTCTTCTCCCTTGCTGCCTTTAAGATTCTCTCTTTGTCTTTGAATTTTGCCATTTTAACTATGATGTGTCTTGAAGTGGGCCTCTTTGGGTTCCTCTTATTGGGACTCTCTGTGTTTCCGGGATTTGTGTGTCTTTTTCTCTCATCAAATTAGGGAATTTTTCCATCATTACTTTTTCAAATAGATTTTTTATCCCTTGCTCTTCTTCTTCTCCTTCTGGTATCCCTATTATAGGGATATCATTATGTTTCATATTGTCTTGCATTTCTCTTAATCCCTCTTCATTCTTTCTGAGACTTTTTTTTTACATGCTCCTTCTGGTTTTTTTTTTTCTACTTTGTCCTCTAACACGCTGATCCAGTTTTCTGTTTCATCCATCCTGCTTTTTATTCTTTCTACTGTGTTCTTCAGTTCATCAATTGTATTCTTCATTTCCTCTTGGCCGTTGTATATGTTTTCTGTTTCCTTTTTCATGTTGGTATATTTTGTGGTGAGCTCATTGTAGTTCACCTGTAGTTTCTAGTAGTTTATTGTCATCTCATGGAACTTCTGGATAACCAGTTCTTTGAATTCAATACATGATAGCTGACTTGCCTCCATTTCATTTAGCATTCTTTCTGAGGCTTCCTCCTTTCCTTTCATTTGGGGATTGTTTCTTTGTCTTCTCATTGTTCGTGAGAATCTTCTTGATGGCTCCACTTCTTAAATGGATTTGTTCTGGTTCCCAGGGTTTATGGTGTGAACTGCCATGGTAGAATGTCTGTGAGATTCAGTGTTGCAGTCTCCTTTGGGTATCCTGGTGTTCACTGCTTCCACCTACTCTTTTTTGTGTTCAGTTGGAGTGGGAGGCAAAATGGTTTAATACAGCAGGAGAGTACTTTATGATATTTACAATAGTAGCCAATATAAGAGATAGGAGTTATTTTGACTATGTACAGTGTTAACCATGCTCTTCAACTAAACTAGCCACTTTTAAGAAAGGATGGAAAGAATATAAGACTCTTGTTGGGAAGAGAGGGGTTGTTAGTTGGATCTAGAAAGCAGTGAAGTTGTGGGAGGTCAGATTCTGGGGTAAGGTGAGAGTAAAGTGTAGTACATAGGTGTAGCATGTGAGAGAATAGTGTTAACCTCCCCAATAATAGAGTTCAGGAGACTGTGATGTGGGCTATTATCTGGAGACGGTTCTGTGAAGTATTTACAATTGTGTGGAACAGCAGCTATTTACAATAATATTAGAGCAACATTCATATGCCAGAATGTATGTGATTTGAATAACCTGAACAGGTGTATAGGACTTTGAGTAGTGTGCTGATGGAACACAATTCACATTAAGGACAGTAAATTAGCAATACAATGTAGAAGAGATAACAGGGGCAACCTGTCAAATGGTGCAATATACCCTGCCAAGCCAAGAATACTATACAGAAAGAAGAGAAATACAAAAATACTATTGATGTAAAATATGTAGGAATAACAAAAAAAGGAGAAAAGAATAATAATCCAAATATGCAACAACTTGCAGTTTCCCTGCAATAGTCAAGTGAAATTTGTTTCACTGCCTCAGCTGTTGGTTTTCCCCCTGTTTGAGTCCACCTGAGGTCCTTTCAGATTTCCAAGTTTTTTCTCACTTGTGGATATTAAAAAATGGCAGGAGAAGGGAGAAAGGAGAGATAAAATTGGAAACAATGTGCGGAGTACTAAATTAAGAAAGAAGGGAAGAGAGGAAAATACAATTGGAGGATAAAATAGTAATTAAAAATTTAAAAATAATAATAAAGATTACTTAAAAAAGTTTTTAAAAATACCTCTTGTTGTTTTAAAACTGGCTAAACTGTTTTTTTCTGGTCTTGCTAGCTGCAGAAGGCTGGGGAGTTATTGGTGTGGCTTTTCTCCATTCCTGATGTTTACTCTGCCTGTCTTGCAAGTACTGTCCCAACAGCTAGTCTGGCTCCTTTCCCCAGTATTTTCTATGTGGGAGTCCTGTTTTTCGTCAGAGAACTTTTCCCCGGTGGTCATTGCTAGAGGCTGAGATGCAGGGGTGCCCACTGGGCTAGGTTGTCTCTGTCCATCAAATTTGGGCCTAAACCCTTCTCTTCCCAGTGCTACTGAGAGGGAGTCACAGTGCTTTCCTTTTAACCCTGGGGTCTCTGCCTGGCTGGGTTGGGAGTCAGCTTCTGGGCTGTCACAGCAGATTTCCCAGCCCCTCTATTTGATAAATTCCTCCTACTCAAGGCTTGCGCACCATGTGGCCAAATTCTCCAGCCAGCCCCGTGACTATTGGGGTCAGTGCATCACTGCCTCTCTCTCAGCTCTCCCAGCTGGCGACCACAGACTCCGTGGGTAATCAGAGCCCTGTGCATCTTGCTTCTTTGTCCTTATTCCCCACTCCACGACCAGAACTCTGCGGGTGTTCCTCAAATCCTGGTCTGTCAGGAAGTGAGGTAACAGATAACCAGGCTCTCTCCCAAGGACTGTGGCAGGCCCTCTGATTGCAAGCAGTCTGTGGTAGACCCATCGCCCACTCTGGATGCTGGGCCTGGAGCTACAAATGTACCCCGGTTCCCGCGCTAATCCCCGGGACCTTAGTTTCCTGAAATATCATTCTTACCATCTGGTTTCTGGTTTTTCAGTGTCCACTACAGTTTTTTTACTCTTATTTTCAAATACGCTGTGGTACTGTTGTCTGTCTGCTTTATTCCTCCATAGATTAGCCAGTTCTTCCTCCTGTGTGTAGTGGGAAGTGAAACCCACTCCCTCCTACTCTGTTGCCATCTTCCATCCTCTTGTTCACTGTAAACCTTTTAAAAAAATCTATTTTACCTCCTCTCTTGATTTCTATCTTGAAAGGGAGCAAGAACCCCTTCACTGTGACATTCATTGGTGTCTCAGATGAGACTTATCTTGATATGCTGAGAAGAATGGGATTCCAGCCTGCCAAAATTAGCTAAAGCTCATCTATCTCTTTTGGTCTTCCCTTGGCTGGTGAATGTAAATTTTAGCTTCCTACTTTCAATGTCTTTTGGGTCTCCTGTTTTTCCAAGAGATTTTGTTCATTCCATTTTATTTTCCCCTGACCTCAAAGGACTGGTTTCTGTCAGAGGAACACCTTGTGGGCAATTATGGGTACCCTCCCTAAAGTTCCACCCCTGCTGTGAGGGTATACAGGACTTCTCTAGCTCTATCCCTCCAATATCAACCCAATGCCATTCTGGCTTTTCCATTCAATCTGCCACTAGTAGGCATGCCCTCCTATTTTCTATGCTTCTTCCACCACTTTTGAAGCTTTCCCATCAACACTGTGGACCATGTTATTGTTTCAGAATTTCTCATCCTTCCAGGAATTGCTTGGTCTCCTTTTCATGTCCTCCCTCCCCCCACACACACTGCACTTCTCAGTTTCTGAGTTTAGACAGAGAAGTCCCTCTTTCTAGCTTGACTTGGCACTTCTGTTCTGTCATATTCTTTGTACCTACTACAGGTCCCTTAGATTCCTAATTCCCTGTGTCCATTCCCTGCCTTTTCTACTTTTCAGGTATTTTTTTTATCACCCCATTTCCATGTCTCTAGGGAACAGACATTACAGGGATTCTCTTTCTCTGGCTCTTCATCCTTTTCTTGGTTGCCTTATTCTTAGCCACCATTCATACCAGAATGAAGAAAGTACCCACAATACCAAGAAATTTCCCCCTTGGGTCCATTTTAATTCAAATTAGATGAACTGACAAAGAAAATATTAATTTTTTCACAGCAGTATAATTACTGATTTGTCTCCTAGAGAAAGGACATAAAAGAAAGTGTAAACAAATTGGATTTCATCACAATAAAAAGCTTCTGAATGTCTAAAAAAATCAACAAAATGAAAAGGATCCATCCATATGTAAAAATACATTTGCAAATGATACCTCAGACAAGGTTTTTATCTCCAAAATATATAAAGAACTCACATAACTCTAATCCAGGAAAACAAACAACCCAGCTAAGAAATCAGAAGGTCCTGAAAAGACACTTTTCCAAGGAGCATATATGGAGGGCCCAGAGAAATAGAAAAGGATACTCAGCATCACTAGCCATCAGAGTGATGCAAGTTAAAACCACAATAATATACCACTTCACACTGGTGAGAATGGTCATCATAAAAAATCAACAAACAAGTGCTAGTGAGGTTGTGGAGAAAATGGAACACTGGTACAGTATTTGTGGGAATACAGATTGGTGTAACCACTGTGGAAAACATATGGAATTTCCTCAGAAATCTAAAAATGGAAATGCCTTTTGACCCGGCAGTTCCATTGCTGGGATTACACCATAAGAATCCTGAAACACCAATCCAAAAGAACTTATGCAACCCAATGTTCATAGAAGCATGATTTACAATAGCCAAGTGTTGGAAGCAACTTAAGTGCACATCAGTAAGTGAGTGGATTGAAAAACTATGGTAAATTTACATGATGGAATACTACACAGCAGAAAGAAAGAAGGAACTCCTACCCTTCACAATAGCATAGATGGGACTGGATAACACTATGCTAAGTGAAATAACCCAGGCCTTGAAAGACAAATACCATATGATTTCACCTATAAGTGAAATGTAATCAACAAAATGAAGAAGCAAAAAATCACCAGAGACATCAAAATTGAGAACAATCGACAGTAACCAGAGGGGAGATAGGAAAGGATATTGGTGGGGAAGGTTGTCAGGAACATGTATACAGAACTCATAGACAGAGCCGAAAGGGGGTAAGATTGAGGGGGCAAGTGGTGGGGAGAAAATGGAGACAACTGTACCTAAACAACAACAATAAAAAAAACATTGGGGTGCATAGGTTCTTTTGGGTTTGTTCTTCAGGGTTCTTAGGGTATAATCCCCAGCAGTAGAATTGCCGGGTCAAAAGGCAATTCCATTTTTAGTTTTCTGAGGGAATTCCCTAGTGTTTTCCACAGTGGCTGCACCAGTCTGCATTCCCACCAACAGTGCACTTGGGTTCCCTTTTCTCCATATCCTCTCCAACACTTGTTTGTTTATTTGTTTATGATGTCCATTCTCACTGGTGTGAAGTGGTATGTCATTGTGGTTTTAATTTGCATCTCTCTGATAGCTAGTGATGCTGAGCATCTTTTCATATGTCTCTGGGCCCTCTGTATGTTCTCCTTGGAGAAGTGTCTATTCAAGTCTTTTTCACATTTTTTAATTGGGTTGTTTGTCTTCTGGGAGTGGAGTCCTGTCAGTTCTAGTCAAGTGGAGCCCTGTGAGTTCTAGTCAAGCAACCTAAGTGGCCATCAGTAAATGAATGGTTCAAAAAAACTATGGTACATTTACACAATGGAATACTATGCAGCAGAAAGAAGGATCTCCTATCTTTTGCAACAGCATGGATGGAACTGAAGAGCATTATGCTAAGTGAAATAAGCCAGGCGGTGAGGGACAAATACCATATGATCTCACCTTTAACTAGAACCTAATGAACAAAACAAATAAGCAAGCAAAATATAACCAGAGATATTAAAATTAAGAAAAATTTGACAGTAACCAGATAGGAGATGGGGGGGTATAATGGGGAGAAGGGAGGAAGGGTTTTCAGGAACAACTACAAAAGACACATAAACAAAACCAAGTGTTAGTGGAAGCAGGGGAGGGAAGTGGGGATGTCTAGGGTTTGTGGGAGTAGTGGGGGAATAAATGCAGACAAGTGTAATTGACCAACAGTAAAATAATTTTTTAAAATGTATTAGTTTTCTTCCACCATGCTGCCTGGGCCCAATATTCCCTGGGAGGACAGAAGTGCTGTCTTGAAAAATGGGTCCTTAAAAACAATACCACTGTATAATTAAATCTATTTTGTAGAAGGTCCAGTAAGTGAACTTATATTCCATAAGTTCAGGCATTTATGAAGGTTTATCAGGACCAAAATCTTCATAACTTTTGTCCTGTCTGTGTTTCAGTGGCTATAGGACAGTCTCCGCCAACTCCAGACAGTTTCTTTGTGCTGGACTTTGATCTGGCCAATCCTCTCTTCACCCTGCCTCCATCAGTCTGATGAACCCCTTCCACCTCCTCCTGCCTCACCTAGTGGTCCTCTACTGTATAGATATCTGATGGCCAAACAGACTTACCAGAATCCTCCATCCCACATTTGTGTCTGAGTCAGCCCCCTGAGTCTTCCAGGCATTGAAACCATTCAAGCTTCCTTTAACGTTCCTTTCCCCAAAAAGGGGAGGGATACTTTTGGCCTCTTTCCCTTGCGGGAGGTGGCAGACAGGAACAGAGGAATAATGTGGATTTACATCCCCTTCTCTATGTCCAATATCTGTAATTATAGGGGTAAAAATCAGCCAGTTCTCTAAGAATCCTGAGAAATTCTGAGAAAAAATTTTCAAACTCAGTCTCACCTTCTCCCTAATTTGATAGGATGTCATTGTAGTTTATTTAAACTTATAACTGCTCCCTGAAGAAGAAGCCTCATCCTGGGCATAGCCTGAGAATGGACAGATAAAAGGGCATCTGACAACATGAAACATAATAATTATACAGCAGGAGGACTGGGAGTGCCAGATCAGGACCCCAAATAGAATTCCATGGACAAGAAAAATAAAGCTTGTATGGAGCATTTTTATTTATTTTTTAAATAAGAGTTTATTTATTTATCTTTAGAGGGGAAGGGAAGGAGAGAGGGAGAAAAATATCAATGTATAGTTGCCTCTCATGTGTCCCCCACAGGGAACTGGCCTGCAACCCAGGCATGTGCCCTGACTGGAAATCGAACAGCGATTGTTTGGCTTACAGGCCCGTGCTCAACCCACTGAGCTACACCAGCCAGGGCATATGGAGCATTTTTTAAAGTGCATAATTGAAGGAATGATGGGTTTTCAGATTACATCTGCAAAGTATAACAAATCTGAGAGGTTACTCAGGGGCCAGAGGTAAAGCCAGTTCTTTTCCTGAGCTGGTTATCTGAGGCCTTCAGAAAATCTACTACTGTAGACCCAGGCTCCTATAAGGGGCACATTCTGTTGGCTATGCATTTCATCACTCAGGCCTCCCTATATACCAGGAGAAAACACTAAAAGCTGGAGATAGTCCCCAGACCCCTGCGACTTTTTTTTTTTTTTTTTTGTGGTGAATGCATTGAAGGTCTTTAATTATCAGGATCAGGCAGAGGAGCCAGAAAGATAAGGGAACTAAAAGAAAGGCCTAGATTTTGGAGTTTGCCACTCAGTGACCACCTCAGACTGACCCCCAGACATTCCATGACTCTTGGGCTATGAAGGTCCCACCCATAGATGCCTGTCATGGGGCTTCCGACAACCCAATGTGTCTACTGCAAAAGAGAAAAGCACTGTAAAAATAAATGCTCATCTTGCCCTGGAAACTAGGGCAGAATGGGCCCTCAAGGCCCTCTTCAATTCTGGCTGCCTCTTCTGAAAAGGAGCCCACCTTTAATGACTGAGAGAGGACCAAGAGTGCTCACCCAGCTTCAGCTTCAGGAAGAACCACCACCATTAACCTTGCAGATCCTCACCCATAATATGGCAGGTAGGAAAACTGAGTTTTTTTCTCCACTTGAGCTGCCTATTCTGTCCTGACCCAGCCTACTTGGGCCCTCACAATTCTGACTGCTTGGTTGCAGGGATAGATGGCAAGCCTAAGGTAAGACAATTTACCTTCTCCCTTACATGTGACACCAGGTCTAATGTTTTAACTCATTCCTTCCTTTATGTGCCAGAGTGTCTGATTCCTTTAATCGACAAGGATCTGCTGACTGAATTGGGGACCATTATTTATTTCTATAATAACCAAGTTAAGGTAGTTCTAACCCCTGAATAGCAGGGTTCACCTCCTGACACTGGTCAACCACAGAAACCCAAGCCCTTCCAGTCTTCCCGAGCACCTATGAATGCAGTAAATCCTATAGTCTGAGATATTTCATCAGCTGGCCAGACCCTCATGGCCACCCCATAGAAATTCATCTAAGATGAGGTAAATTTCTATGGTGTATAATCTCCTAATGCTCACCAAGGTCAATATTCTCTTTTACTTGAGACATTCATAGGGATACATCTCCTAGAGAAATTTCTCAGACAAGATCTAATTACTCAGTATCAGTCATCTTATAACACCCCAATCCTACCACATTAAACATTCTAATGGGGAATATCACTTTTTACAGGATCTTAGAGTAGTCACCCAATTGTTCCAAACCCATGTACCCTCTTCTTCCAGATCCTCAGCAATACCCAGTATTATGCAGTATTAGATCTCAAAGATGCACTTTTCTGTTTTTAAGATTTGTTTTTAGAGAGTGGTGGAATTAAGGAGAAAGAGAGGGAGAGAAATATCAATGTGTGGTTTCCTCTCATACACCCTCATTAGGGACCTGGCCTGCAACCCAGGCATGCGCCCTGACTGGGAATTGAACTCCTGACCTTGGGCTCACAGGCTAGCACTCAATCCAATGAGTCATACAAGCCATGGCAAGGATGTATTTTTATATGTCCCCCTGCAACCAGATTCTACTACCTATTTTCCTTTTAATTGATGGACCCAGGAATTTAAAACAGCACCCAATATTCTTGGAGTTCCAGGAGTTGCAGGAGTTCCAGGACAGTCCCCACCTGTTTGGGTGGGCCTTGGAAAAAGACCTAAGGGACCTCATATTACAGGGCAGTACCTTCCTACACTATGTTCATGACCTATTAATTCTAAGAAAATCCTTCCCAACTACAAGGATAATACCATTAGAACTTTGAACTCTCTATCAGGGGGGACTTTGTAACAAGGCTACAAAATCCCCCCTGCCAAGGCAGATATCCGAACAGGAGATATAGTCCCTTGGGTTCATCTTGACTTGGGGAGCTTGGATGTTAGCCTTGAGCCACAAGAAGGTTATCTTAGCTCCACCCATCCAAAACACCAAAAAGGAAATTGGGGGATTTTTTAAGAATGGCAGGCTTCTGCTGCTTCTGGATCCATAATTTTGGATAAATAACCAAGTCCCTCTATGGAATCCTAAAGAGAGAAGAGTAGATGTTTCTACAGAGGCAATGCCTGCCAGGGGGCTTTCCAGGAATTTAATACTAAACTGGGACAAGGCCCAGTCCTAGGCCTCCCTGATTTAAGAAAAACTTGTTCCTTTTCCGTTAAATAGCTGGACTGACCCTGGGGATATTGGACACAAAACTAAGAACATCCTGCAGGCCAGTTGCATACTTTTGTAAATAGCTGGATCTAGTGACTCAGAGCAGGCTAAGCTGCCTCCAGACAATGACAGGCACTGCCTAGCTAGTCAAGTAGGCCTTCAAGTTGACTCTTGGTCAGACTCTTAAATTTCTAACCCCACACGATGTTGGTTCAATTTTGGACACCAAGGAGCACCTCTGGTTGATTGGGTATAGATTGGTCAACTATCAGGCTATATTACTAGATACTCCAGACCTCATACTGAAGGTTTGAGGTCTTGTCAGACATTAAATCCCCCAACCCTGCTTCTCTCTGGAAACTAAGAAGAATTAGAACATAGCTGCACTGAAACAGTATAACCAGTCTTCTCCAGTAGGGTAGATTTCCAGGATTTCCTACTGGAGAACTCCCGTATAGAATGGTTCAAGGGCAGGAACAACTTTATAGAGAAGGGCATTAAGGAGGATGGGTATGACATAGTCAGTGATCATGAGATCAAAGAGGCACAAGCCCTTCCCCTAAGCACATTGGCTAAGGAAGCAGAGCTATGGGGTATCCATACATGCCCTCCAGATGGCAAAAGGAAAGAGTCAATGTATAGACTGACTCTAAGTGTAGATTCCTGGTCCTTCACACCCATGTGACTGTTTAGAAAGAAAAGGGAATGCTAACAGCTAAGATTGCCCTATCAGACATAAGAAAGCAATTCTTTCTTAGAAGCAGTCAATCTCCTGTCACAAATCACTTCCATATATTGCTGTGAGCACAGAAGAGGGACTTGGCCATTAGCCATGGAAATAATCTAGCTTACAGAATGGTCAGGCAGGCTGCTCAAGAAAACAGAAATTGAGGCTCTAGCCCTAATCATTGGACCACCATCTTCTTCTTTTAATTTTTACCTTAGAATCTTTTATTTATTTATTTTAAATATTTTATTTACTTATTTTTAGAAAAAAGCAAAGGGAGGGAGAAAAAGACACAGAGAAACATCAATGTGTGATTGTCTCTCATGCACCCCCTACTGGAGACCTGGCCTTCAACCCAGGTATGTGCCCTGACTGGGGATAGAACTGGCAGTTGACCTGGTTCACAGGTCAGCATTCAATCCACTGAGCCACACCAGCCAGGTGGACCACCTTGTTTACCACCAAAACTCCAATGCTCTTCCAATTGAGGAAGCTTGGGTAACAAAGTGAAGCTACTGCCTTAATGAAAAAATGATGGTATTTTGACAACCAAAGATGCTTTTTAGTACTGGAACACATTCAGTTGAGGGTTGTCAGGGGCCTACATGAGGCCACCCACTATGGGAGAGAGGCCCTCTGGACTCTCATACAGCAAGTTTTAACTAGAAAGGGACTCAAAAAATTGTTAAGAAAGTATCCAGGACTTGAGAACTTTGTATGAGAAATAATTGTTACAGTCACCCACTATTGCCACACCTAGCCTCCCTTGTGAAACACTGGGGCACCTTCCCAGGAGTGGAATGGCAAATTTACTTCACTCAGATGCTCTAAAATGGAGGATATAAATGCATTTTAATTTTTGTGGGTATTTTTCACTGGTTAGATTGAATCTTCCCCAACTGCTCAGAGAGTGTGTATGTAAGAATATTTTTTAAAAACTTATCCAAAAGGTTAGCAATTCTGAGTCCCTACATAGTATCAATGGGCCCTTCTTTATAGCTAAGATTATATAGGTCTTATCCTCAGTTCTTGGAATTAGATAGAAACTTCATTTATCCTGGCACCACTAGTCCTCAGGAAAAGTTGAGAAAATGATTTGAACCCTAAGGAAAACCCTAATTAAACTCTGCCAATATATTCAGTATACCTGGATACAGATATTCTCCTTAGCCAACCTCGGGAGATCAGCTACCCCCAGAGAGTCTCAAACTTAGCCCATCCAGACTAATGTATGAGTATCCCTTTTTTACCGCTAATTCCACAGTAAATGAAGATAATCAAACTTTAAAATAGATCATCAACCTAAATCAAGTTCAACAGGCTCTCTGTAAGTACAGACACCAGTTTCAGCCTGTGCTCAATAAAGAAACTGCCTTTAAATCCCCCATAAATCCAGGGAACTATATACTTAAAGATCAAATCTTTAAGATCAAATCACAGAGCTGGAAAGGCACCTACCTGATAGTTTTAGCAACCCCAACAGCTGTAAAGCTACAAGGGATTTCTGCCTGTGTCCATATATCCAGACTAAAACTCTATACTCCCCCAGAAACACAAGAAGAGAAACCTTTCTATTCCTAGGAACTAATCAAGGATCTCAGACTCCTCTTCAAAAAGCAAGTGCCTCGTGAAAGTAAATGCATAGCAAAGCTGTTTTTCTCTGGTCTTGCTCTCCTCGTTGGGTTTCTTATCTTAATTATTTTCTCCTTCACTTGTAACCCCTCACTTTGATTGGTAACTGTCTACTCAATTTCAACCAAACTTTGACACAAGACTAGGCTGTGGGCTTCACCACCCTTTTCCTGCTCCTCCTGGCTTGGAGTTATCCAGGTCAGGGGTTCTGGGAAAGAAATGCCTTGATGAAATTCTCCAAGATAATAACGTCAGGAAGTCACCTTTCCAACTGTTGGATCTGTCACTTTAACCATCACACTCAGGACCCTGAATCACTAGCCTACCCAGTCAGTCTTACTAATACACCCTTGAAGATCATAGTCCTCTCTTGTCATACTCATGAAACCCTCTCTAATAATTCATTGATGTACTCTAAGGCCAGTTGAAGGGCTCTGCACCAGTGCCTTCCAACTTTTTATATGGAGCACAGTGATACTATTCCTGAGGTTCACCAATGACACCACTGTCCACCAACATTACTGCCTCAACTCAGTCTCCAGCAGCTCTGCTTATTTGGATCCAATCCAGTAAGACAATACTCCTCTCCTGTTTGAGGCTCCTGGAATCATGCTTGCACTCCAGATGATAATATATAGTGCCTATGTTACCCCCACGAGATACTCAGGAAGAAGTAATTGCTTAATATGGGCAAAACAAAGTGGCCAAATGTTAGTGGAGAGTAAGTAAGTTATTCTCAACCTCAGGACTCTTTGACATGGAACTGGACTAATGGGATCTTTTGCACCTGATTTGAGAAAGAAAATTTTATTATTGGAACTAATGTCTCTGTTGATACTGGTTGGCAGATTTGTATATCCTTGGCATTCAACACCCCCAAGTACTCGAGAACTTTTGTATTTTGACATCCCTCAAACCAAAATGTGAACCCCCACCCATGGAAAGGCCCAACAACAGATCTTAGAATTTCCTAAATATGGGTGAATGCACCCATATTTAGCCCATTTTACTTCTCATTGAGAATGCCTGTTATTAACATAACTCAACTATCCCATAGTAAGAGAATGTTAAACTACTTCTGGCAGGTATTCAAGAAGTCATAAGGCTGGCCACTCCATAGGGTGGATTTGCCTACCATGAAGACACCCTCAGAAACCTCAACCAGGCCCTAATAGGGGTGTCTAACATTTTGGCATATCTGGAACACACTGGAAGAAGAAACATTGTCTTGGGCCACACATTAAATACACAAACACAAATGAAAACCGATAAGCAAAAAAATAAAAGTTTTAAGTCAGTTTACAATTTTATATTGGGCTGCATTTATAGCCATGCTGGGCAGGATACAGCCCATGGGCTATGGGTTAAACAAGCCTGCAGATCTTACCACCAATACAGGAGAAGCCTTACAGGATATTCAAGGCCACTTGACCCTTTGGTTAATACAGTTCTAGATATCAGGTTGGCTCTTGACTATCTTCTGGCTGAACAGGGGGGAGTCAACACTGTCATTAATAAGAGAGACTTCACCTATGTGAGTAATTTAGATAAGGTTCAGCCCAATATTCAAAACATATATGAATAAGCCTCATAACTATATAGGTACAATCAGGGAACAGATCCTAACGTTACCGAGGATACTATTAAAAGTGCACTTCCCACCTTCATCTGGTTTCTGCCTTTCCTTGGCCCACTTGTTGTCCTGATCCTCCTACTTACCTTTGGACCACATGTTTTAACCTACCTGTAAAGTTTGTTTACTGCAGGCTGAAACAGTTTCATATGAAGCTTATGGTCATGCAAGGCTTCTAACCAGTTCCCCTAGCCACCATTGAATTGTCAGAAGCTGTTCCCCATACTCTCCTTCACTTAGCATAAAGAGATTTCTGTATTCCTTCTAGGTTTAGGGTTATCTTCCTTCCTTCTCAACAGAAAGTAGGTTCAGAATAAAAGACCTATGTCCCCTATTCCTTAAGATTTAGGATGATAAAATCTCTCAGGGGAGAACGATACAGGCTTACCCTCTCTTAAGATGGGTATGAATGTCTTTCAATTACTTTCTGAGCCTCTTCTAGTAAGATTAAAGTTTCTTTTTTGGGTATTTCCCAAATCAATACATCTGTGCTTGCACCACTCAATACCAGTCCAACCTGGGGACCTGAAACATAAAGAGATCCACTACATTCCTGTATTAGTTAATACCAACCTATGGCAGCAACCTGGAAAAGAGAGCAATCTACTTTGCATCTGGGTAAAGGAGACTTGTAGTGTAAAAGCCAGACCCTAGCAGTAGTTCTGGGAACCATACTATCTGGTAGTGTATACTCCCATGATGCATAAAGCTTCCTTCCTCTCTCATTTCCCTCCATCTTGCTTTTAGTAAGCCTCTTCCTTTCAAATCTGTTCTGCCTTTCTTGACTTGTATCTTGGAATGAGGATAAGACCCCCTTCACTGGTGACACATGTCTATTAAATACCACACATGCCTTTTGTTACTTTTCAAATTTATCTTCTAAATTTTATATAAATCTTTAAGTTACATTTCCACCCTTTAAATCATTTTCAATTTTTCACCTAAATTCTATAAGTTCTTATTTATATTTATTTTTAATAATGACTTACTTTTGATGTCTTATTTAATTTCATGACCATTCATACTTTTTTTTACCTCACCCAAGTACATTTTTTCATTGATCAAACTGACGACCCTTTGGTTCTCAGTCCAGCTCTTAATCCACTGAGCAGCGCCAGCCAGGGCCTTTTTTTTTTTTTTTTTTTTTTTTCCCCATTGATTTTAGAGAGACAGGAAGGCAGACAGAAAGGGAGAGAGAGAAACATTGATGAAAAAGAGAAGCATAAATTAGCTGCCTCCCATACCTCTTGAACCCATACCTTAGGTATGTCTGGTGACTAGGAGTGAAACTTTCCTTAAATGAAACCTTTGGTTACAAAACAACGCCCAACCAACTGTGCCACACTAGCCATGTCTCATGATCATGGATTCTTATTTTAAAAATTTTCGTTGTGTTTTTTCCCATTACCATTTAGTCCCCTTAAATCTTCATCATTCCCAATAGTGTGGACAACCACACTGTTGTCCATGTCCATGATTCTTTTTCCTTTTTGCTTCATTCCTCCACCTCCTAAATTCCACCCCGTAACTGCCATCCTGCCCTCTATCTAGGAGTCTGTCTCTATTTTGATTTTAGTGCAGCTTTTTCATTAAATTCCACATATAAGTGAAAACATATGGTATGTATTATTCACACATCTTATGTCACCTATGGTAATGTTTGCCAGGTCCATCCAAATGGTCAAGAAGGGTAAAAATTTATTCTTTTTTCAGAGCCAAGTAGTATTCCATTGTGTAAATGCTCCATAGTTGTTTTACTCACTCAACTATTGATGGAAAACTAGGCTGCTTCCATATCTTGGTAATTGTAAAATAATACTGCATTGAAAATGGGTGCTTATGCCCTTTTGAAATAGTGTTTTGGGCTCTTTCAGATATATTTGCAGAAGAGAGACAACTGGGTCAAATAGTGGATTCATTCTTAATGTTTGAGGTATCTATGTATTGCTTTCCACAGTGGCTGCATCCATCTGCATTCCCATCAACAGGACAAAAGTGTTCCCATTTCTCCACATCCTCACCAGCACTTCTTGGTTATTGATTTATTGATAATAGCCACACTGGGAGGCATGAGATGATAATTTATTGTGGTTTTAATTTGCATTTTTCTGCTGACTAGTGATGTTGAACATCTTTTCTTATATCTATTGGCCATCTGTATGCCATCTTTGGAGAAGTGTCTAATCATGAATTTCGCCCATTTTATTTGTATTGTTTGTGTGGGTTTTTTTGTTGGTGTTGAATTTTGTAAGATTTTTAAATAAATTTAAGACATTAACTCCTTATCAGATGTATCAGTGAATATATTGTCCCATTCTGTTAGTTGTGTTTTATTTTGCTGATGTTTTACCTCACCACTTAAAAACCATTTAGCTTGATGTATTCCCATTTTATATAAATTTTGTATAAATTTTTATATAAATTTTCCCATTTTAAACAAATTTTCCCATTTGTTTATTTTCTCTTTTATGTTTCCCTTGCCTGGGGAGATACATCTGATAAAATATTGCTACAAGCAGTGTCTGATTTTTTTTTCATTTTTAAATATATTTTATTGATTATGCTATTACAGTTGTCCCATTTCCCCCCCTTTTCCCCTCAACCTTTTTCCCTTATACACACTTACTACCAGCTTTCTCCCCTCTTAGTTCATGTCCATGGTTCATACATATAAGTTATTTGGCTTTTCTATTTTTTACACTATTCTTAACCTCCCTCTGTCTATTTAGTATCTACCATGTATGCTTCTTGTTACCTGTATCTTTCCCCCCATTGTCCTCCTCCCCACTGATAACCCTTAAAGTGACCTCCATTTCTGTGATTTTGCTCCTGTTCTAGTTGTTGCTTATTTTGTTTTTGTTTTTTAGGTTCAGTTGTTGATAGTTGTGTGTTCATTGTCATTTTATTTTTCATAGCTTTGATCTTTTTCTTAGGTAAGTCTCTAACATTTGATGTGATAAGGGCTTGACGATGATGAATTCCTTTAATTTTACTTTACCTGGGAGGCACTTTATCTGCCTTTCCATTCTAAATGATAGCTTTTCTGGATAGGGTAGTCTTAGATGTAGGTTCTTGCCTTTCATGACTTCAAATACTTCTTACCAGCCCCTTCTTGCCTGTAATGTTTCTTTGGAGAAATCAGCTGATATAGACTTAAGAGCACTCCTTTGTAGGTCTCCTTTTCTCTTACTGTTTTTACGATTCTCTCCTTTCTTTAATCTTGGGTGATGTAATTGTGATGTGTCTTGGTGTGTGCTTCCTTGGGTCCAACTTCTTTGGGACACTCTGAGCTTTCTGGACTTCCTGGAAGTCTATTTCCTTTGCCAGGTTAGGAAAGTTCTCCTTTATTATGTTTTTAAATAAGTTTTCAGTTTCTTGCTCTTCTTCTTCTCCTCCTGGCACCCCTATGATTGGGATGTTGAAAAATTTAAAGTTGTCCTGGAGGTTCCTAAGCCTCTTCTTTTCTGGATTCTTGTTTTTTCATTCTGTTCTTGGTTGAATGTTTATTTCTTCCTTCTTCTCCAAACCATTGATTTGAATCCCAGTTTCATTTTCTTCACTGTTGGTTTCCTGTATATTTTTTCTTTATTTCACTTTTCATAGCCTTCATTTTTTCTCTATTTTGGAACCATACTCAACCATTTCTGTGAGTATTCTGATTACCAGCATTTTGAAGTCTGCATGTGATAGATTGGCTATCTCTTCATTACTCTGTTGTATTTTTTTCTGGTGCTTTGATCTGTTTTTTTTTTTTTATTTGGGATATATATATATATATATATATTTGTCTCAGTGAGCCTGTTATGTAGTAAAGGGTGAGTCCTTAGGTACTCACTAGGGTGGAGAAACTCAGGTAGCTGCATTGTTTTGCTGTATGTGGAGGAAATGTCAGAGAAGGAACAATGCCAGTTGCTTGGCTCTTGGTCAGCTTTTAGTCACTTCCTAAACTACCCACACAGAAATTAGGTTCTTCTGGTGCTGATTCCCTGGTGGGTGGTTTTATGTATGTTCTAGGATCCTGTGGGTCTCTACAATGAACTCTACTGTGAGGCTGGGAGTTTCTCTCTCTCCCACACCCCCCACAGATTTTTACCATCAGAGGCCTTGAAATTTTATTTCCCTGCTCCGCAGGTCTGGGTTGCATGGTGTGTCTTGATCCCTGGTTGTCCTTCCCTGTTTATCTGCACACAAATGTGGGCCTACTTGGTCCTCTGGACACCCCCTTGCTGCATCCCCTCTGCCCCAGCTGCCTGTCTCCAACCCTCCTACTGGTCTGAATGAATGTTTCTTCTTTAACTGCTTGGCTTTCAGACTTCCATAGAGTTTGATTTTCTGGAAGTTCTGATTGTTTTTTGTTTTTAAATTTGATGTCATTCTTTTTGTTGTGCAATGAGGCAAAGTGTATCTACATTTGCCTCCATCTGGGCCAGATTAGAAAACATTTTAAAATCAGTTTAGATTCCTACTCTTAGTGAAAAGTAGATCTGCTTCTCATCATCTTTTCAGATGGTAACCATCTTTGAAGGTCTGTAAGTTGTTGGCTTCAATTTTAAAGATACTCTTAAATGTTCTTATCAAAAACAAGTATTTGTAACAATTTTTTGAAAAAGGCAGTTTCTTTCCTTCAGCTCTGCTTCTCATATGTCCTGAAACAGCTATTTGTACAAAGATTCATTTCTTTGCTCTCAGTCCTTCATCTCCCACATACCTGTAACCCCTATTTGTATGATAAACTCTTTAGAGATTTTGTCCTTGTTTCCCTATCCAAAGAAGGGCACACATCATCACTCTACCTGGAACATCCTTGATACCTTAGATCAGGGCTGTCAAACTCATTTTCACTAGGAGCCACATCAGTCTTACAGTTGCCTTCAAAGGGCCAAATATAATTTCAACTCCTTAACAGTTAAGAAGTAGTTACATTTATGCAGTCCTAAAATTATTTTGGCCCTTTGAAGGCAACCATAAGGCTGTTGTGGCTCCCAGTGAAAATGAGTTTGACCCCCCTGCCTTAGATCATGATCTTATTTCTAGCAGACAGTGAGGATTTTCCTGAGTTTTATGGTGAATTTTCATGTACTCCTGACCTTGTTCCAGATTCCAAGGTGAATTCCACCTACTGATCTTTAGCCCCTGTTAGCCTCTGTTACTGACCTCACTTTCAGTAAAGACTGTTCCCAGTCACAGCTCTCTGGAAAACCAAGGCTCCCATGCTTTTACCTGTTGCTTCCTATAGATCACTGGTGCATAATAAATAGATGTAACTCAGGAACTGCCACATGGAGAAGACACAGAGCAAGACCTGGGGAAAGGGCACAGGGCTGCCAGGCTCTTGGAGTGACATTCTCTGCACAACTACACATGTTCATTTACCAACTCTGAAGCTCCAGTGTCTGAGATTTTGCTGCCTGTTTTGTTATATGATTTTTATGGTGTTGGGTCTAACATTTAGTCTTCAATCAGTTTTGAATTTATTCTTATGTGTGCTGTAAGAATGTGGTCTAGTTTCATTTTTATGCATGTATCTTTCCTATTTGACTAACACCAGTTAGAATAAACAGTGGTTAATCCATGGTATGTGCTTGCTTCCTTTGTCAAATATTACTTGACTATAAAAGTGTGGGTTTATTTCTGGGTTCTTTATTCTATTCCATTGATCCATGTGTCTGTTTTTTTTTTTTTTTTTTTGCCAATACCATGCTGTTTTGATTAGTATGGCCTTATAGTATAGTTTTGTATGAGGTAGCATGATTCCTCCAACTTTGTCCTTCTTTCTCATGACTGATGCTATGTGAAGCCCTGCATGGTTATGTAAACATTTTTGGAATATTTGTTATAGATATGTGAAATATGCTATTAATGTTTTCATAGAAACTGCATTGAATCTGTAGATTACTTTGAGTACCATGGATATTTTAATGTTTTTTAAATCTTTTATTTATTTATTTTTAGAGAGAGGGCAAAGGAAGGAGAAAGAGTGGGAGAGAAACATCAATGTGTGGTTGCCTGTCATGTATCCCCTACTGGGGACCTGGCCTGCAACCCAGGCATATGCATCAACTGGGAATAGAACTGGTGACCCTTTGTTTCACAGGCCTGTGCTCAATCCACTGAGCTATTTTAATGTTTTTATTTCTTTCTACCCATGAACACAGTATGTGCTTCCACTTATTTGTATCTTCTTCAGTTTCTTTCTTCAGTGTCAATAGTTGTCTGAGCACATGTCTTTTACTTCCTTGGTTAGGTTTATTCCCAGGTATTTTATTTTTGAAGTAATTGTGAATGAGATTGTTTTCTTAATTTCCCTTTCCGTTAGTTTCTTACAGTTGTATAAAAATGCAATTGATTTCTGAATATTAATTTTCAATCCTGCTACATTGCTGAATACATTTATCAATCTAGTAGTTTCTTGGTGGACTCTTTGGAGTTCTCTATGTAGAGTATCATGCCATCTATGACTAAAAAGGCTTTTACTTCTCTCTTTACAATTTGGATGCCTTTTATTCTTCTTATCTGCTTGCTGTGGCTAGGTCTTCTGGAACCATAATGAATTAGAGAGGTGAAAGTGGACACCCTTGTGTTTTTCCCAATCTTACACAGAATGTTTGTAGTTTTGCCTGTTGAATACAATGCTGGCAGTGGATTTGTCATATATGGCCTTTATTATGTTTAGATATAGTCCCTCTATTCCTACTTTGCTGAGAATTTTCATCATTAAAGGGTGCTGGATTTTATCAAATTATTTTTCTGTATGTATTGATATGATCATATGGTTTTTATCCTTTATATTGTTTACGTGGTGAATCACATTTATTGATTTACAAAGGTTGTACCAAACTGGCATTCCCAGAATTAATCCCACTTCATCTTGGTGTATGAAATTTTTGATGCATTTTTGTATTGTTTGCTAATATTTTGTTGCTGATTTTTATGTCTGTGTTTACAAGGGATACTGGCCAATAATTTTCTTTTCTTGTACTGTCTTTACCTGGTTTTGGAATTAGGATAATATTGCCTCATAAAATGAGCTTTGGTGCCTTCCTACCTCTTGAATTTAAAATAGTTTGAGAAGAGGTGTTATTCTGAGAATATTTGGTAAAATTCACATGTGAAGCCATCTGGGACATTTGTTTATTGGGAGTTTTTGATTGATGCTTCAATTTAACTAGTTGTAATTTGTCTACTCAGATTATCTGATTCTTCTTGATTGAGTTGAAAGAGTGTATGTTTCTAGGAATTTATTCATTTCATCCAGGTTGTCCACTTAGTTGTCATATGTTTGTTCATAATATTTTTCTCACAATCCTTTGTATCTATTTGATGTCAGTGTTTTGTTTTCTCCTCTTTCATTTCTAATTTTATTTATTTGACTCCTCTATCTCTTTTCTCAATGTGTCTGGTTAAAGGTTTGCTATCTTGTTTATCCTTTCAAAGAAGCAGCTCTTGGATTCATTGATATTTTGTATCATGTTTTCAGATTCGATTTCATTTATTTCTGCTCTGAACTTCATTATTTCCTTTCTTTGACTAAATTTGGTCTTCATTCGTTGTGTTTTTTTTTTTAAGTTTCTTTAAGTGTAAAGTTAGACTGTATATTTCAGCTTTTTTTTTCTTTTTTGAGATAGGCCTGTAATGTTATGAATTTCCCTCTTAGGGATGCTTTCTCTTGGTCCCGTAGATTTTGATTTGCTGTGTTCTCATTTTCATTTGTTTCAAGGTATCTTTTGATTTCTTCCTTGTTCTCCTTGTTGACCCATTCATTGTTTAATAGCATGCTATAAGGCTTCCATGTCCTTGTGTGTTTTTCAGTGTTCTTTTTTGTGAATGATTTCTAGTTTCATACCGCTGTGGTCAAGAAAGATCCTTGATATGATTTCAATCTTCTTAAATTTATTGAGACTTGTTTTGTGTCCTAACATATGGTTTATCCTATAAAATATCCCATGTACACAAGAAAAGTATGTATATTCTGCTGCTCTGGGGTGAAATGTTCTGAATATATCAATTAAATCCACTTAATCTAGTGTGTGGTGAAGGTTGCTCTCTCCTTGTTGATTTTCTGTCAGGAAGATCTTTCCATTGAATTCGGTAGGATTAAAATCCCCAACTATGAATGCATTTCTTTTAATCTTCCCCTTTTTGTCTATCAAGACTTGCTTTACATATTTAGATCCTCTAACATTGGATGTGTAAATGTTTACTAAGGTTATATCCTCTTGCTGGATTTTTCTGCTTATCATTATGTAGTGTCCTTCTTTGTCTCTTACTATGGCCATTGTTTTCAATGCCATTTTGCCAGATTTAAGTATTGCTCCCCAATGTTTTTCCATTCTATTTGCATGAAATATATTTTTTTATCCTTTGATTTTTAGTCTGTGTGTATCTTTCTATCTGAGACTGGTCTCTTGGAGGCAGAATATATATGGGTCTTGTTTTCTTATTTTTCATCTACACTATATCTTTGGGTTGTGGCATTTAAGCTAATTATAATTAAAGTGATTATTGATAGATACATATGTGATGCCACTTTATTATTAGATCATTTTTCTCTGTTTCTTCTTCTTCTTAAAGCAAGCCCTTTAACACTTGTTGTAGTACTGGTTTGGTGTTAATAAAATCCTTTATTTTCTCTTGTCTGGGAAGCTTCTTATTTCTCCTTTGATTTTAAATGATAACTTGGCTGGGTAAAGTTACCTTGGTTATAGATCCTTGCTTTTCATCACTTTGAATATTTCACATCACTTTCATGTGGCCTGAAATGTTTCTGTTGAAAAATCAGATGCCAATCTAATTAGTACTCATTTGTATGTAAAATAACTACCTGCTTTCCTCCTTTGGCTTTTAAGATTCTCTCTTTGTCTTTGAGCCTTGTCATTTTAATTATGATGTGCAAATGTGTAGGTTTCTTTGGGTCCAACTTGCTTGGGACTCTCTGAGCTTCCATGACCTGTGTGTCTTTTCTTTTACCATATTAGGGAAGTTTTCAGTCATTATTTCTTCAAATAGGTTCTCAATCCCTGGCACACTCTCTTCTAGTATTTCCATGATGTGTGTTTTGTTATGATTTATGTTTTCCAAAATGTTTCTTAGTAGCACCTCCTCTTTTTCATTCATTTCTTTTTTCACTGTTTTGGTTGTGTGTGTTTTTTTTTTTCTACCTTGTCTTCCAAATCACTGATTCAATCATCTACTTCATCTAACCTACTGCTTATTCCTTCCAGTGTGGTGTTTATTTCACATACTTCATTCTTTATTTGTGAGTGGACCTTCATTATAGTTTCTGTGTCTTTTTTCATAATGTTGAGTATCTTTATAATCATACTTTAAACTCTATATCTGATAAATTGTTTTCCTCAATTTCATTTAGTTCTTCTCCTGGAAAATTATATTATTCTTTCAAGTAGAGTTTATTTCTATGCCATCCCATTTTGGCTGCATTTTTTTTATTTCTTACTATGTATTAGGTAGATCTGCAAAGACTCTGGCACTAGTATATATCAGACATTGTTTCTGACTGTCCCTACACAACCTGTTTGGCACTATCAGCAATCCAATGTATGTCTCTCTCTCTCTCTCTCTCTCTCTCTCTCTCTCTCTCTCTCTCTCTCTCTCTCTCTCTCTCTCTCTCTCTCCTTGCCTTGGGTGTGTGCAGAAAGAATTGGGCTTTGCATCAAGGCCATCTTAGACCCTCACCAGGCACTGGGGTGGGTATCCTAAGGTCTCAGAAATCCCAAAGTTCATTCTTAGTTGTTAAACCTAATCAATTATATAGCTTCAATTTTATTTTTTATTTTTACTGTATTATTAACATGTTTAATTTTAAAAGTATATTTTATTGACATACCATTATAGTTGACCCATTTTTTGTCTCTTTTATTCCCCTCTGCTCTATATCCCACCTTCTACCAGTAGTTGTCTCCTTGAGTTCATGTCCATGGGTTGTATATATAAGTTCTTTGGCTTCTCCATTTCCTACTCTATTCTTAACCTCCCCATGCCTATTTTGTACCTACCATTTAAGCTTCTTACGCCCCATAACTTCCCCCTATTCTCCCATCTCCCCTCCCCACTGTTAACTCTCCATTTGATCTCCATTTCTGTGATTCTGTACCTGTGCTAGTTGTCTGCTTAGTTTTTGTTTTATTTTGTTTTGTTTCAGGTTCAGTTGTTGATAATTGTGAGTATGTTGTAATTTTACTGTTCATAGCTCTGATCTTTTTCTTAGGTAAGTCCCTTTAACATTACACATAATAAGGGTTTGGTGATGATGAACTTCTTCAACTTGACCTAGTCTGGGAAGCACTTTATCTGCCTTTCTATTCTAAATGATAGCTTTACTGGATAGAGTAATCTAGCTTGTAGGTCCATGCCTTTCATGACTTTGAATATGTCTTTCCAGCTCATTCTTGCTTGTAAGGTTTCTTTTGAGAAATCAGCCAATAGTCTTATGGGTACTCCTTTGTAGGTAACTGTTTCCTTCACTCTTGGTGTTTTTAAGATTCTCTCCTTATCTTTGATCTTGAGTAATGTAGTTATGATGTGTCTTGGTGTATACTTCCTTAAGTCTAACTTCTTTGGGACTCTCTGAGCTCCCCAAACTTGCTGGAAGTCTATTTCCTTTGCCAGGTTAGGGAACTTCTCCTTCATTATTATTTCAAATAAGTTTTCAATTCCTTGCCCTTCCTCTTCTCCTTCTGGCTCCCCTATGATTCAAATGTTAAAACATTTAAAGTTTTCTGGAGGTTCCTAAGCCTCTCCTCTTTTTTTTTTTAAATTCCCATTCCTTCATTCTGTTCTGGTTGCATCTTTATTTCTTCCTTCTGCTCCCAATCATTGATTTGAGTCCTTGTTATCTTCCTTCAATGTTGGTTCCCTATACATTATTCTTTATATCACTTTGCATAGCCTTCACTTTTTCCTCTATTTTGCAGCCATACTCAACCATTTTTGTGAGCATTCTGACTACCAATGTTTTGAACTGTGCATCTGATAGGTTGGCTATCTCTTCATCACGTAATTCTTCATCTAGGGATTTGATCTCTTCTTTCATTTGGGACATATTTCTTTGTCTTGGCATTCCTGTTATGTTGTAATGGGTGGAACCTTAGAAATTTACCCATGGAGGGCAACTCACATTGTTGTGTTGTGTTACTGTATGTGGGTGAGGAGTCAGAGAGGGAACAATGCTATTTGCTTGACTCTCTGCTGGCTCTCAGTCACTTCTGCTGCTACCCACAAGTAAATAGAGCCCTTGTGGTGCTGATTCCTAGGTGGGTGGGTTTGTGTACATTCTTGGACCCTGTGTGTCTCTCCAACAAATTCTCCTGTGAGTCTACGACTTTCTCCCTTCACTGCAACCCCCCACAGATTTTTATAGCAAGAATTTTTGAGGCTTTCTTTTCCTACACTGGAACCCTGGGTTACATGGTCAGTCTCATTATCCAGTTGATCCTTCTGGCTTATCAGCACATAAATGTGGCACTGCCCAGTCCTCCAGCCACCACTTTGCTGTGCTTCCTCTCTGCCCAGTGTGCATATCTCTGTCTCTTCTTCCATTTGGATGAATGTTTCTTCTTTAATTCCTCAGTGGTTGTACTTCCATACAGTTTGATTTTATGGCAGTTCTCGTTGTTTTATATTTTTAAATTTGTTGTTGTCATCCTTCTTTTGGTTGTGTGAGGAGGTCAAATTTGTGTACCTATGC
Source organism: Carollia perspicillata (assembly GCA_004027735.1). Taxonomy (NCBI): domain Eukaryota; kingdom Metazoa; phylum Chordata; class Mammalia; order Chiroptera; family Phyllostomidae; genus Carollia; species Carollia perspicillata. The sequence goes on from PVKM010010273.1 coordinate 30,707, forward strand.
CTCCAGCTTGGCTGGAACTCTATAGCCTCAATTTTAATAAGCAGACTGCTTTAAGTTCCACAAGATGGGTCCGAGTAATTCCCATGGATGTGGCTATTGCTTCCACTCAGGCTGATGCTAGTTGGAAGGGAGTGCTATGCCTGAGAGGATGGATCATTCAGTCTGGGTAATGACTCAGCACAAAAATTCTGGTGGCTGTTTCTTCACTTTTCTCACCAGAACCACCAGTCCCAAACTCTCCTCACAAGTCTCTCTAGTCCATTCTGCCCTCTCTCTGCTGGGTCCTAGGGTAGGTGACTGCAAATGATATTTTGTGCCTTGATACTTTAAGGAGATCCCCGAGTCTCCAGCCCTCACTCCCTGGCATATAGATATCCTGCCACTTTCACAGCTGGATGTTTTGACCCCACACTTTTCAGGGGGAATAACAGTCCTCAAAATATCCCTCTGTAATCAGCTGCTGCCTGTGGGAGTCCACTCAGCCTTCTCAGCACCCTTCAATCCCCCTATTAGTCACATTGGAGTGATGTAGTTTCTTTTGCATGTCCTTGATTATAAGGATACTATCCAGCTATTACCAAACAGCAAGTGGGGTCCTGCTGTCAACCGCCACCCTCTATGCAAAATTTCAGAGGCTAAGTTTCAGTGATAAAAGAAGGGAAATTTTATTCAAAAGTCACACAGTTTGGAATAACAGCGTTCTATATGCATTATTTACTTAAGCCTATCAATTGATAGACTAACATCTTTAACACCTGAGTTGTTCTAGTATTCCCCCATGTTAGTTGTACATTATTGTATTTCTATAGGGTTAGTTTAGAAATTAAAACAACATAAGATACACAAGCTACACAATTTTGGAAGAATGATAGGCTTCTGCCTCAGAGCTTGTCCCTTCTATAACACCCAAAGAAGAATAACCCTGCCACCCTGTGCCAGGCCAGCCTGATCCTAAGCTGTTCCAAGAGTTCCTTCTCTCATCCAAAGTACATACAAATTACCATCCTTTGTGGAACCTAGGTGGCTGCAGCATGATCATCCAGGTGTCACTGTGGAAGAGAGAACCAAAGCAACAGACAGCCCCTTAAAAAAATATTTTGGCCCATAATTTTATGTGCTCTGGTAGCATTCAGTTCTTCAGCCATTCCCATTCTAGACTGTTTACCATTGCCTTGAGAAACATCCCCCTACAGCCTCTTCCTACTCCTACCCAGTGGTCTGATCAAATTACTCAATATCAATTCCTTCCTTTAATGCTTCTGGACATTTGTAATCTTACAAAGGCAAATGGGTGAAGGTCTTAATCTTAAGTAGCTACTTCCTGCTGGCCATTAATGTAACCCTACCTATCCCCTGGTTCAGAGATCCTTAACAGAAAGGGGGTCTGTAATGGAACGAGGTATTCACATGAAGGAGAAGGATCTTGCAAAGTCCAGGTCAGTTTGCTGTTCCTGAGAAGCAGCAAGTGCAATATCTAAAGTGTAGAATTGCTGAACAAGCTGACATTTTGTTGTACTCTAGAGGTGTCAAATGTGGCAAGAATGTTAGAAGACACAATCAGAACCATAACAAGTAAATGACAAAAGTAAGGACCTATTTTACAATGTCTCCATTTATATATTCCTTGGAGGAAGATGTGCAAGGCATGCCCCAGCTGTCTGAATCCCTTTTGCCTATCATACTTAACTCAGGGAAAGGGGAAATATTCTAGAATTCCACCTTTAATGCATTGGGTCTCTTTCTGTCCAAGATCATAGGGCAGAAAAAGAAATCAATTTTATAAGAAAGCCAACAAACTGTCCCATACTTCACCAACCCAACCCAATTTAATCCAGCCAGACAGTTGAGTCTCACAAGGTGGCAATGCAGATGGGCTTCTCAAATGAGGCCCATACTGTGTAAACAATCACCCAGGTAATGAGATCATATGTATACACCTTGTGAAAACAGAAGGAAGAACACACAAGTTAATCCATACTATAAATCACCAAAGAGTCTCTAAATCCATGTGAATATTTTTTGAGAACATTGAGTTGCAAGGCCTTTGCTAGAATGATATCAAACAATGATATTTTGACAAATCCTTCTTGCCCATAATTGGAATATTTCTGATGATATCACAAACCCAGTTTAACTTCCAAGTGGAAACAGAACTTTGAAGACAGTCAGCTGCACTAGACCAATTTCCACCTCTGAGCATTGTGATTTTCCTTTTAACATGATGTTTCTCCTTAAGACCACCCTCATTGTCCTCCAAGGGACTGCATTAAGTCCAGTTTTAATTTTTGCCTGTTCATTTGCATAAACACAAGAGCAACAACCGATCACATAGGATCCTTAAGTCTTCTTTGCTAGAACTCACAGAAGGAGTCTTTAGATTGAGCCTAAGTCTGCCTTTTAAGACACAGAAGCCAACCCACACACCTGCCATCCATATTTGCCTGCAGTACCTACTTCCCTCAAGTACTTGAGGTTCCCATCAAATCTTAAGCTTCTTCCTTACCCTCTTTCAGGAAAGCAACCTTTGTTCTCTCTCTGGAAAGACTGCCACAAAACACACAACCATCCAAAGTACCAGGCCTTTCCTTCAGTGGCTTTTTGCTGGCTTTGAAATTCAATCTCTGTTCTTCTTGGTTTTCTGGTAACAACGAGAGCACAGTCATACCCTATTTGGGCATGACATTCTAGTCAAAATCTCAGTTAACAAAACAACCGTTGGAAACTGGTTTTATTGGTTTTATAAAAAAAAAACTCTATGCTATCTTCAGGATGCCAAATTGTGGAGATATCATGTAGGGATAAAAATTCAAAGTGTGAAAGAAAATCCTTGTCCTTCCAGTATCCACCAAGATTGCAATTACATGCCTTATACCTTAACTTATTTACTTTCAAGCTTGATGGAAGTTTTAACTCTCCCTAGGAAACTTCAATTTCTTTCTGAAACTGAAGTAAAGGAAAATTCAAAATAAAGAGGGATCCAAAATAAGAAGGAGGACTGGAGGTAGCCTTATAATCTCTCATGTACCACCAGTCCTAATAACTGGTCACAAAGTTGAGCTTTCTTATTTACCGAATGTTTCAAAGCCTCACTGACCAAGATACTCTTTTGCCTACCAGATTTCCACTGTTCTCTTGGTACAGACATGAACTCTCACCTACAGCTGGTACACCAACCAGCATTCCATGGCAAAAAGTTTCAATGGTAGAGGAACTCTGTCATCTACCAGTGAGTCCACTGGTGTTATGGCAGAGACATGACCTTTCACCATTCGGTCTTATGGCAGATATATGCTCTCTTGCCCAAGACAGATTCCACTGTTAACAAATGACCCCTCTTAGGTCCCAAATGGCAAAGGTATTGTCTCCAACTGTTTCACAGATGACTTCTCTTAGGTCTCAATGACCAAACAGCAGAGACAGAGGATTCCCAATGTACCCAAAACAGTAAAGTTCAAGTGGCATCCCCATATGATCAGAAAACAAAGAAACCAAGCAAGTAAAGTATAACCATACCTAAGAGTGAGGTTTCCTTTCCTCCAGATATAAAACTCTCAAAACCTCACCATATACCTTTCATGACTTCCTAAATAGTTTCTGCAACATTCACAAACATTTTAGATATATTTTTAAATTTTTTAAAAAATATTTTATATATATTTTTTATTTTTAGAGAGAGGGGAAGGGAAAGAGAAGGAGAGGGAGAGAAACTTCAATGTACAGTTGCCTCACACATGGCCCCCACAGGGGACCAAGCCTACAACCCAGGCATGTGCCCTGACTGGGAATTGAACCTTGGCTCTTTGGTTCACAGCCCACACTCAATCCACTGAGCTATACCAGCCAGGGCTATCTTTTTTTAAAAAAAGATTTTATTTGTTTACCTTTAGAGGGGAAGGGAAGGAGAGAGGGAGATAAATATCAATGTATGGTTGCCTCTCATGTGTCCCCTGCTGGGAGCTGGCCTGCAACCCAGGCATGTGCCCTGACTGGGAATGGAACCATGATCCTTTATTTCAGAGGCCTGAGCTCAATCCACTGAGCTACACCAGCCAGGGTTCTTCTAGATATCTTTACTCATTCAGATTTAACCATGACTAATTTTTAGTTCTTATTCTTTTCTACACTGGGGAGAACCACAATAAAATCACTATCTAGCAGCTGAAAGTCCCTAGCTTTACAAGCACATGAATACCATAAAGGAAGAGGTACACGATGGCACAGAAGTGAATGGAAGCAACACTAAGCTCCTCCTAGGACCAATCTAGAATTACACCTAAATGGTAGAGAAATCACCCAGAAGAAACAACTGAACAATATCAAGAGAGAAGATTATAACCTCAAGTAGACAGAAGATTCAGCTTCAGTGCAACCTGACTGTTAAGGAGTGTAGTGGAGACTCGAGAAGGCTGGCTGGGCACCCACAGGTGGCAGCATCAGAGGACTCATTAAGCAGCCAGCTGGATTCCACTGAGAAGTGTGAGGACTAAACCC